>JANSTW010044345.1:0-38569 GCA_027564275.1 Diadocidia ferruginosa
TTGTATGGAAAATTTTTACATCGCGTTTTTTATTTTTAATCGATAGAGATGATCATTTTAAGCAGTTTTTGCCATGGCAATGTCTTTTTTTATTTTAATTGAGAGGCAGGTAATTTTAGAAAGTTTTTATATATTTTGTTGGCCTGAAAACTCGACAATTTTCTGATGAAAGGATTAACGGAGTGTCTGCAAAATTTAATCAAACATTTAATATAATTAATAAAATACACTTTTTGACAGAGTTTTTTTTTATTAAAATTTATTTTATAATGTAAATTAAAAACTCAATATTTAAAAATAAAAAATATTTTGAAATGTTATGTAAATTTTTTGTTTCCAAGTCTTGCTGATGCGCTGAAAAAATAAAAAAATAAATTGTCTGCAAAAATCTATGTTAAGTTTTTTAATAACTATAAAATAACATAACCAAAAAGTTTTAAATTTGAATTGGAAAATTGTTTCAGAATTTTTTCAGAATTTTTTTTAATAAAGTTAAGTTATATAATTGCGTTTTTTATACACATAACTATTCAAAAGTTCAAGGGATTTTAGAAGAAATTATCTATATATCAGGCTATGTATAGTAATTTGCTTGTCTAAAATTTTAAGATGTCATATAAACTTAATTTTGTAGAAATTCTGTGTCTAAAACTCTAAAATGTAACATTTGAATACAGAGCAATGTAAAGCTGCTGCCGTTCTACTTATATATAGCATTATATTATATACAATTTATATATAAAGTATCATAATATAAATTTGAATTCTATATACAGTAGAGTAGCTATACATAAAGATAAATTGTTTATATTTAATATTCATCTGTTAAATTAACAAAAAAGAAAAGATTATTTTTAATCCATATAACTACATATATAATATACAACATATTACATTATAATATGTTACATCTTTTCTTGAGGGTGTAATTAAATTACAACAACAATATTTGTTTAACATATCAGTTTAGCAGCAGCAGCTATGGCAAAGTATTACTTTTAAATTGTATGTGAATAGCACACATTTTATATTATATTATTTCATGTACAAAGTACAACAACAATAAAAATTATCCAGATAATAAACCTAAAATTAATCCAAAAATTTATTATGCCAAAACCTCAAAACATTTTAGATATTTTGTAAACGAGAATTTATTTTAAATGCTCTCTTGAATATAGTTGCGCATTTAAATAAAATAGTTTTAAATTTTAAATCTTAAATCCAAAGATGAGATTTTGTAGAGAATAATGTGACGTATAACTTATCAGAATATTATTTTATATTTAAAGCTCATGCGTATAAATACATTTTTTTCGCATTGCGAAAGTCGTGTTTAAACAAGATTTATACGTCTTTTAAGTTTTAGTATAAAAACTAAATCAAATAATCAAATAGATTTGTTTTTGTTGTTTGATATAATAAAGTTAAGAGACATTATTATAAAGTACATAGTACGTGCTACGTCGTCCATATATAATCAAAAAGCTCATAATATATTTGAAGAGCGAAATGCAATAATTATTATTAATTTGTTCTTATAGCAATTCATAATTCATATTTGCATCCCAATTCCATCAAAGTGAATAATAAACTAAACTAAATCTATATAGTCCGCTGCGAGACGTCTCTTGTCTATAAATATGTTTTAAGCTCGAAAATATCATCGCATCACAATACACACACACACACCTGCTGCGCATATCGCTTTAATTATATAGAGAGTTAATTATAGAACATGTTTGTCATAACAATATACTTCCAAAATTAGATAAAACTAAATTTTGATTGATATGCGGATGTGCGCAAATATTTATTTTGTAAATAGAATTACCAAAAATTATAACTGGTAATTTTCTAGATAATTAATTTTGACTAAATAAAAATAAAAAAAACGATTTTTAAATTTAAATATTGGAAAATAGATTAGTTAACGGACAAAATCTGTTACAATTTTAAAACTTATAAAAATACGAAAAAATATTAATTTAGCTTTCAAGTCAATATTTTTAGAAAAAATTTCTAAAAATAAAAATAGAACAAGACGCAGACGTTCAAGATATATCTTTTCAGATTTTTCAATAAAATAAATTATGAATTAGCAATAAAGGATTTTTTTTATTATAATTATGTTTTGATATAATAAAAAAAACTGAAATTTACAATTTTATAACTATGCATATATATATGTAGTACATATAGTACACAACATTCCCATATATTTTTGTAAAAATTAACGCTTCATTATCAACAGGACAAAGTTAAAATTAGCAAACAATAACATATATTTCTCATCATACCAGAGAGACCACCTGACTGTATCAAATTGTAACTTGGAAAATCTTTTGTTACATTTGATTCAAACATGCATAAATAAAATTGTTTTTTTTTTGGGAAAAATCCTTTGTTACATTTTGCTTTAAGGGTCCTTTGTACGACTAAACACTATTTATATTTCTTTTTATAAAGCAACTTTTATAATATATTTGTGACAACACACAACAAAAACCAACCATCGCTTCGTCGTGCGAGTCTAATTGCGGCATTTTACATTCTTCTTGCAAAAATATAATAAAGGAACAATAATTTTATTTATTTTCTGTATGGAAAAATGTGTATATCCTCTTTGAAGTTGTTCTATAAAGGACGTTTGTTTGACGGCTCTTTTTTGCTGTGCATAATTTTTTTTTCAGGATTTGTCGTACGACTGTTTGAATTTTTTTTATAGTGAGATTTTTGGTTTTGTACATTTTTTTCTATTATAATTTTTAAATAAACTAATTATATTTTTTTTTAATTTTTAATAAACTATTATTAGTTTATTAAAAAATTATAATAGAAAAAAAAAATTTTTAAAATCATAATTGAAAAATATGATTTGTTTTTATAATAAAGCTAAAGGCGCTATAACATTTGTATATTAGCTTTAAAAATGTTCTTCTTTTATATACAGATAGTAATTTTTAAATTGCCAAGAAACTGCAGAATTCAGAAATAGGTACGCAGATATTTGGATAATTTTGACAACTTGTTAAAGATTTCTGTTGTTTAAAAAAAATAATTAAATTAATGTAAAGTTTCTCAAGAATTAAACATAAAATTTAACGCAGAAATATTAATTGTAGAATATCAGTAAAAAATCATCATTTTCTTTCATATAGCAAAAGTCTTGTTTAAACAAGATTTATTATACGTCAGCTAGTATAAAAATTATATCAAATAATCAAAAAGATTGGTTGTTTTTGTTGTTGTTTGAAATATAAATGTGAGAAATAATCCGTGTTATGTACATATAATTAAAAATCTCATTATATATTCAAAGAGCGAAATGCAAAAATAATTATTTAGTTTATTTGTATAGCAATTCATATTTGCATCCATATTCCATCAAGGTCAGTAATAAACTAAATTTACATTGATTCTGCTCTATATGTCTCATGTCTATAAATATAATATTTTAAGCTCAAAAATATCCTCGCATGAATATAATGCTGCGCAGTGCCTGTGCGCATAACACTTTAAATAGAGAAATATTTATAGAAGTTTTTTATGTTTTATGATAACAATTATAAACCCCCAAATGAGATTAAATGTTGATTGATGGTGTGCGCAAATTTTCGTATGTAAATAGAACCGCCGCGCCAATAATTGAAATAAATAATTTGCAAAAATAAACTGGTAATTTTCTAAATATTAGACGGAATAAAATTTCTACAGTAATTTTCAAAGAAATTTGCAGGATTTTCTCGAGAATTGAGAAATAAGCAATACAGATATTTGGTTAATATTTACAACTTGTTGAAAATTTCTATTTTTCTAAAAATAATACATCGAATTAGAATATTAGAAGAGAAGAATATTAAAATGATTTTATCAGAACATCTTTTTCTTAAAATTTAGAAACTTGTAATTAATGACAATTAAAACAATATTTTATAAAAAATTCGCAATTATTAGTATAATCTAACCAATATTCTTAAAAATTGTTAGAAAATTAAAAGTAAATACAAGATGAATGCAATAATGACAATAAACAAATATGCAACAGAAACTTAATATTTCTGTTTAAACATAAATCCCCGCAGACCAAAAATTATCTCACGAAAATCTCTAAAAGTTTATAAAGGAATAAATATGCGCATTTAATAATGACATTAAAAAATTCCTTGTTTCTTTTCGTTAATTTTTATTGTTGTTTTTCTTTTAGAGAACACATTTTTTACGATTCACATCCTTATTAATATTTTTTCGAGGCGCATAAATATCTCAAATATTTGTATTTTTTAAATATTTAAACGGTTTATTTAATTTTTGAAAACAAATATTTCCTTATAGTTAAATGTTTATCTAGCATTTAACATATAAGAAGAAAAAACAAAGTCAACAAATATTTGATGGACCAAATATAAAAATATTATTCTATTAAATGTGGCGCTTATTATAAAGGACCTAAAATAATATTATATATATATCTTAGTTATAATAGACTATCAGTAGCGAGCGATGTTTTTTTTAAATAAAATGACAATTTTTCATATTTATAGTGCGAGAGTCAAAAAGCTGAATTTCTATTAATTTAAAATAGTTAAAATTAATTAAATATAAAAATAAATTCGATGAAGTTATTAATAGTTTTCGATAAAATGTAAAATGAAATTGTTCTAAAATTATTGATATGGTTGGTAAAAGTTTAAAATTTACCATGAAATTTCACAAGATCAAATGAAATTAAATAAATTTAAAGAATAACTTTTAAATAAAATAATACAAATTAGTTATAAGAATATCATAAGTTTAAATAATTTATTTGACATAAGCTTTGGCATTTTAAATATAGATCGTTCACCACTGATTGTATATATATATGAATATTGTATAAGCATGGACGTAAATATGATTTTGAAGGATTTTGTTAAATAATATTTATTTAATTTGAAATGTTTTTTTTCGTTTCATTTTGCTGTTAAAAAATGATAAAAATATTTGCTGAGCACTTGAATGTTGTTGTTGTTGTTGTTGTTGTTGTCATCGCTTAATATAAATACGGTGGATTTTTTTTGTTCTAAAATATAATCTTTTTCCAGTTATTTTATTTATTTTCCGTTTATTTTTCGTTTATTTGTAGCTCTAAAAGACCAAAAGACCTCCGCTGCGAGTGTTTTTATGATGGGTTTTTTATGATATTTTTAAGAAAACAAAAACTGGAAAAAGGTACAGGTAAAAGGTACCTTAAATATTGTCACACACGCATATAGTCCTCTTTAAGAATTATTTTCAAAGATTTATGATTTCTTTTCTTATATATTATACCTGTTCGCACTTTTAATCGAAACAGAAATTTTATATGCGAGTAGAGTCCTTTTTTTTGTACAAATTTTAATATTCCTGTATACTAACGATGCGTGACGAAATGGTTAAATTATTTGTTCATACGCAATATATAATTTGATACGTCCTTCGAATTTGTATATTTAGAGAAAAGGTTCTTATATTCAGAAAAAATTCTGACACTTCTTTATTTAAAAAAAAAATCGTTTAATTTTTGGCGAAGCGGCAATTTATTGTATATGTGGGGACCACCCAATCTATATTGCTAAAAATATAATAACTATATAGGTACAGGAATTTGAAATAAAAAATCTCTGTGTTAGAAAAAGGTGTCAAATACTTTTAAACAAAATATAAATGTCTAAAATTAAATAAATAAAAACTCTGGAATTTATTAATTTAAATATAATAATTTAAAAAAAAAACTAAATTAACACCTGTAATTTTCTAGGTGCAACCTATCCGTTTATATACTCAAGTATATCACAAACAATAAAATATTTATCGATCTATAAAAATCAACAACAACAACAACAACAACTTCTATATAATATACCGACACATTGACGCGAAAAAAAAACACATCGTCTAATTATAAACCTATTGTAATTAAACCGCGCATCCATAAATATAATATTACAGTATATCTACGACGTGGCGGATAGGAAATTGGGAACCACATAATATGAAGAAAACAACAACAAATTGTAAAGTAACAACAACAATAACAACAACGAATTGTTCCAACACCTTTAAAAAATGTGTACATTGCATAGGAAATATAATATCTTAATAACAATCTACAAAAATATTATAATTTAAGTGCTACACACAACATAAACATCATTAATCAATAGATTACAATGGTTACACATATATGTTGTTGTTGTTGTTGTTGTCATTATTTTATTTTTATTTTAAAACTCTATACAGAAATATTTTAAATTAAAAAAATTATTTTTGATGAAGTTCGTTTAGAGTCTATATACGAACTATAGAGACTATGGATATTTAACGGTTTTTTTATACAACATGATTTTTAATCAATTTTTATTTAAAAAATATAATAATAAATAAAATAGCCAATAAAATAATTGCGAATACAGGAAACTAAAAAAATAAAAAATAAATTCTTGCGACATATCAATCTGATTTAATTGATAATTAATTAAATATGAGACTAATTATAAAGTCTGGGTCAAAAAATCAGCGAAGAAAATAAATATAAGAATAATGCGCCGTTCACCACAAAGTATTGTCTCTACATTGTGAGTAGTGTACACAATATTTATTATCAGCTCGATCTATATTTGAACATTCTTAAAATATAGCACTGGGAGCACATTGAATTTGTAATAGCAGTGTATCTTTTCTTGAACCGATTGACCATAAGATGAAATATTGCGTCTTAATAACTTAAATAATTAATTAAATATGAGACTGATAATAAAAAAGATAAAGAATATAATAATTAGGTATGTGCGCAGTTGCAACAACAAAGAAATATAAATAATTCATTTGAATATTCTGCAATGTTTAGAGTGTACATAATATTTATTATTAGCTCCACCTATTTTTAACTTATTCTATTTTTGAACATTTTTTAAATATATAGCTCGGGTGAACACATTGAATTTGTAATAACTAACAGTGTGCCTTTTCTTCAACCATTCGTTTTTGTGCGCGTAGAAAATAAAAAGAAGACATATTATTGAGTCTGATTAATATTTGGCTCATAAAATTTAAATTTAATAATTATAATTATATATATAAAATAATAATAAAAAGCGAAGAAAATAAATTTAAGAATAATGCGCAGATTCAACACAAAGTATATAAGTTCATATTTACCTCTCTACAATGTTAAGACTTTAGAGTGTACCCAATATTTATTATTAGCTCACACTATATTTAACTCGCTCTATTTTTAAACATTTTTAGTATTTTTATAGTACGGGTGAATGGAGAGAATTTGTATTAACAGTGTGTATAAAAATGTTTTGAAATTTGTGCGCAAATAAAATTAAAAGTGTAATTTATTTCAACAAATTGATCGGAATTTTCAATTAAGGTATATTTAATAAATTATTCTAAAAAAAATCACTCACATCGGCACTTCAACAGGCACAATGGACAAATTCTTTGCTGTTTCTGCAGCGGCTCCAAATGGTCAGCGAAAATCTATGACGCAGTGCGGTTGGACCACAAAGCACTGTAAATATTTTCTTTACATTATATCTGTAAATTGAAAGAATATTGTTAGAATTAAAAAAAAACACTTAATTTAAAAAAGTTAACTTTTTCGGATAAAAACTGATTTATTTACCAAAATATTTTGAGAAAAAAATATTCATATATAAATTTGCTGAAACGCACACACGGCACTTAACGAGTTATAAGTAAAATTAATTATTTAATTAATTCTTCATTTCAAAAGTCATTTAGATTTTTAATTATCCTAGAAGAACTACACCGAAATTCATCCTTATAATTAACATAGGACTTTTAGTACGAAATTATTGCGCACGCAACTTTCTAATTTGGATTTCAGTATTTCACTTCAATTGAAAGCTCTGATATATTGTTTTTATATAGTAGAGCGAGAGTAGATTGTATATTATTGGTATATAGAGTAATTTGTACACTCTACAAAAAGAGTGTTATATAATAATATTATAAGTAAGTCACATCCGATTTAAAAATATTTGGGTAAAATGGAGCGTGTGCCATGTGTATATTATGAGATGGGTATTTTTTGATAAGGAGAAAGCAATTATTTTATTTATTTTTAAGTACGCACGGATGACGTAGTATTTTAAATAAAATAAAATAATTTGTTTTTTTAGAGATTTATTATTTCTATGTAGATGAGTAATTTTAATTATATAGGTACAATATAACTTTTGGCTAGACTTTTGCTTTAAAATATTTATTCTCTTAAAAAATCACTAATTATGTATAGTGTATACCGATAAACAAAATATTATATTCAAATTATGTGATTGCGGTTTATGTTATATAAAAATATTATACTTCAAATTTATAACAAAAATAATAATTTTGTTAACATTGAATTTGATTAAAATAAATGAATTTTAAAGGTTATTGGTATTGTGCATCAAATCGCATATTATAATTTCTTTCTTAATTATTATTTCCTACCTACATTATATACCTAGGTACATTTTTGATTTGTTATTTGCTTAATTTTTTAAGGGCTTCGGTGCCAAATATAGATAAGATATTTATAAAATAAAAAAATAAATAATTAAAAAAAACATGATATCTTGAAATATAATAAATAAAAATGTTTTTTTCGTAATTTTGTCTTTTAAATTCTTTAACGGACAAAACTATTATCACACATTTTTTATGCAAATTTCAGATTTTCTAAAAAATCGTTTTAATTTCATTTGATTTTTTTTTATTAAAATCTTGCCTTTTCACGATTTTTTTTAATAATAAATTATTAGAAATACAAAAAATTTATTAGCGTTTTATTTTATTATTACAATTAATTTTTTAAATAATTAAATAATTTTTTTTACAGATCTAACATATTTTCCAAAAATGTTTTCAAAATTTAATAATATTTTCTCTTTGCTTCCGTTAAATATTCTGTTAGCAAATATTTTCTAAAAAAACACTGTCAAGTTTCCGGACAACAAAATATGTAAAAACTGTATAAAATTAACAGCCTTCAAAATAAAATAAACATTTTTTTATCATTTTTAAATTGCATTTTCCCGTAAAACCGTTAAGTTTTCCGACCACTTTCTGTGGGCAAAAATGTTTAAAACAATCTCCTTTATTGATTAAAAATGAAAAAATAAGATGTCAAAATTTTCCATACAAAAAATTTCATTTTTTGGAAAATTTTGGCGAAAATCGATTTTTCAAAAATTGAGAACTGTGCTTTTAACCGTCGATTCTGGGGTAAATTCGAGGAACTTTTCGTTCTGGCACTTTTAATTTTTTTTAGAAAATTGCCGAGAAATCAGCGATTTTAATTTGTTGCCTATGCGCTGCAGGGTTAACTTTGAAGACGCTTTTTAGCCTTTAACCTATATATTTTTAAACTGTTTTTTAATAAAATCGATAGAGAAAGGTTGAAAATTTAAGAATTTGTTAAAAATAAATTTCCAACTTCAACAAAATGTCGGAAAAACTCGGGTTAAAACTGATAAGTTTCAATTAAAAACACAATAGTGGAAAATCGTGAAAATCTTGGCTGTTTTTCATTCTAAAAATAAAATGTTTTAAGAAAATAATAGAACAAACTTTGACAAATAGACTTGTAAACAAATTGAACTTGTGAAAAATAATGTTTCATCATTTTCATCAATTTGAAAATGATCCTTTTAATGATTTTTCCGGGACAGGTTTATTTTGACGATTTTTTGTAGAAAAACTGTATGGAAACAAGAAAATGTTTTCACACAAGGCAGTAGGCAATGAAAAGGACCTCCGGAAAATGTGAAAATGTTCCCGGAAAATTCGAATTTTCCATCATTTTCCCAGCTTTGAAAGTACCGATTTTTCAAAAGTTTTTCGCATTTTTGACCCACTTGGAAAAACATTTTGGAAAATCGGTCTCGACAATCGTAATATTTTTCCAGGCTCTACATTTTGCAAAAAACCGCATCCTGATCAGAGCAAAACTAATTTTGACAGGTAAGTTTAACCTCTTGGTCCCGTAAAGCCAAAAAAAGCAAAAAAAATTCAATTTCTTCCTTCTCGCGGGCACATCACCGCACAGAACTCTTGTTCTGCGCACCAGTCAATTAAAATTGGCTGGTGTACATACAGAACGAGCTCTGTGCGGTGATGTGCCACGCGAGAAGGAATTTTTTTTTTAAATAAAAAACCTCCCGAGAATCGAACTCGGGCCATCTGTGCAAAAGGCGAGCATCATATCCACTACGCTATACCAGTTGCTTGAAATTGTAGGTTTGTATCGCCAATATTAGTTGTGCATACAAATGTTTAAGCAGAAAAGAGTATACATTTAGGCGAAAACAAAAATTAAAAAATAAAACCTTTTTTTGGCTCGAAGCACCTCACAGAGGTTACCTTACACCATACACTAGCCACATTTGTGTGGTATATTTCACTTCCACATTTTGCTGGTACTCTGCCACTGTACGTTGGTTCAAGCAAACTCTATGGTGAGCTGTAGAACGCGAGACATTTTTTGTTTACCAAAAAAATATCTGCCCAACCGAGAATCGAACTCGAGCCTCTCCTTATACCAAGCAAGCATCTTACCACCATGCCACACCGTCATATGAAATCGCAAAGTTGAATCGCCAATATAAGTTTTTGTATATTAAGAGTAAGTAATAACAGATGTCTCTGACTTTTATAGAATAAAAAAATTAAAACTTATACCCTACTCAACAACAGATGGCGCTGACTTTGACAGATGGTAAAATTTTAAATTTGAAATATAAATGCTTCTCGCTCGTAGATAACGAAAGATACTTTTCCATACATTTTAACTTTTCATACAAATTATCTCTTCGATGCAAATACAGGCAAGCACTTCTGTGTAGCTGTAGAAGTGTAGAGTGAACCATTTTTTCAATACTTATATAAAATATTTTGATTAATTTTTTGAGTAATTCTCTAGGATTTTGTTGGTCTTTATGTTACAAATGGAATTTTGACTAGTCTTTTTTTGAGGTTATGTTGATATATTTTATTTAAGAAATTTAGGTAGGTAACTAAGCGCAAAAAAATCACTTTTTCTTAAAGATGAAAAAGTGATTTTTCTGCGCTTACCTACCTAAATTTCTTAATTTTTCCATTATCTAAAATAAAAAATAAAAAAACTTTTTTTTTTAATTTTTTTCTTTCTTCATTTTAATTAATAAATAAATATTTTAATTTTTTTTCTTAATTTTTTTAATTTAAATATTTTAATTTTTTTCCGTAATTTTTTTATTTAAATATTTTAATTTTTTTCTTCATTTTTTTAAATTTAATTATTTTAATTTTTTTTTTCGAATATTTTAATTTTAATTTTTTTGATCGTCATGCAAATTTTCTTGTCGTGATTCGCCCACTTATTCCAATCGGCCTGATTATACTTTTTCGAGAAACTGGCTCGGCTTCTGAAAAAAGAAACAAAATAAAAATTAGAATTTGTGTTGAAAATTACTTGGAACTATTTTTTAGAATAAGAATTTGATTTTAAAATGCAGTATATATTGGTAAAATAAATATTTTTAGTGAGTGAAATAAATATAAAAACGTAGAGTTAAAAATCTCCTTAAATTGTAAATGGCGTACGTTATTGTATTGGCAATTGGCATAATAAACAAGTTATTACTCATCAACAATCATTAATCATTATAATTCTAATTTAGGAGAATAAAACCAAAAATACATTTTTCTAATGAGAAAATAAACAACAGTGTATTTATAGAATAGAAAAATTATCTATTTTCTCTCTGCTCGCATATTGCAACAATAAATTTAGATAGGTAGAATAAATTATTTTATATGTTTGGCATATAGAAGTATCGAACACAATAAGTTTCAACAAACTAATTATTATTTATTGCAAAACTCGCTCGCGCCAGATTAGGCAGCAAATCAAATATTATACGAATAAAATTATTATACAAACTTCAATAATATAATAGACAAATACATACATTTTGCAAATTTAATCGCTTTTAAAAAGCACAAAACGAACATAAAATTACAAATTCTCAAAATCTTGATAAAACAAGCAAATGTACAAAAAAAACTTGCAATAGGCTTAAAATTTCATTGTGTGGGTGCGCAGATAACACAAAAATAGTCTCTGATTGCTTAAAATAGATTATTTTTGTTGTTGTTTTTATAAGGCGACAATCAATGTATGATAAACTACGCATGCAATACAACAACAAAATTAGAGAAATTATATTTTAGCAGAGGCTTGCGCCTGTTTCTAGAGGTATAACAAAATTTCTGTATCCAAGATTTCTGACTATTTTAAAACTTGACATTTAAGACTGCAATGTTAACAATTAAGCTCTATATATAAATGTACAAACTGTCAAGTTTTAGGATTTTTGGGTTTTTGGAACAGATTTCCCAAAAATCTTTAAATATTCTGAATTCTTATTATTTACAATTCGTGGTATATATTTAACGACTACCACAACTATAATAAAAATAAGATATGGATCTTCAATTCAAAACGTAAAAAGAAACAAAAAACTTAAAAATCATCAAAATAAAATATTAAAAATTTCAAACTGTTTTGAGTACATTGTGTACGTTCTGTGTACTGTACGTTTGTTATACTATAGTAATAATAATATGTGAAAATAAATTATGTATACGCATTTCATGGATGAGTTGGTTGGTGCGAGCGAGATTGTAATTAAAAGATATAAATATTTGATGAAATTATTATTGGCTGCGGCTGTTTTTTTGTTTAAATAATTTGTTGTTTTCATTTTCGGGGAATTTGTTGTTTCCGATTCGTGCTATATATAATTGTTATTATTTTATCATTTTGCATCTCTTGTAAATTTATTATTATAATTTTTTATAACTAAATTTAAAATAATAAAAAAATTTATTTCTTTTTATAAATAAAAAATTAATTTATGTCGTATCAATTCCTTCTTTGCAAAAATAATAGTCATTCTTTTGACATTTTATTCTTTTACTTAATATACATTGAAATAAATAAATTTAATGTGATTTTTTTATGTCTTATTTTCTTTAATGACAAAAAAAACATCTTTTGCCATTTTTTCGCCAAAATTAATTCTATAATTTAGACATTTTAATTTAAATTTATATCGGTCAATGTTTATATAATAGCATATAACATAAAAACAAAACCAAAACTATATAATTTTATACAACTTTGAATTTGTATATATAAATTGATATTATTTATGGCTAACGAGCTGTTTGATGTTTTAGTTTGTATATACGACAATAAGATGTATTGGCTACATATGTTTTATTAATCGTGTGTAGGATTGTTGTGGAGATATTTTCATCTTGTTAGCATTTTAAGAATTTTAATGAGTAATTAATTTAATTGAAATTTTTATTTGGTTAGACAAATAATTTATAAAAAAAAAACCGAGTCTGTTATTTTAATTGGAAATATAATTTCATTAAAAATATATTTCTTAAATAAAATTAAAAGTAATTATATATTAATTTTTTTTATTGAGCTGCAAAAAAATATTTGTTTTTATTTAAATAATTAATTATTAATTATTAATAAATAAATTTAAAG
Source organism: Diadocidia ferruginosa (assembly GCA_027564275.1). Lineage (NCBI taxonomy): Eukaryota > Metazoa > Arthropoda > Insecta > Diptera > Diadocidiidae > Diadocidia > Diadocidia ferruginosa. The sequence goes on from JANSTW010044345.1 coordinate 13,589, forward strand.
AGAAGAAAAATTTCTAGAATTGCTTTTTTTTAATTTTACACCAAATTATTTAAATCAAGTTTTGAATTTTTTGGGGAAATGAATTCTTGTTTTTAGTTTTTCGTAATTTACGCATGCAAACAGAGAATTTATTATATTTACAAAATTTTAACTCGCCGCATGTGATCGCCTTAAAGAATTTTTTCAAATTTAGCCAAATCATCATTTATATAATTTGTTCTACAAAATTTTTGAATTTCATGTATACGTAATAAAGATTATTATGTACAAATTAAATATATAATACATATATAATTTGTACATAATAATCTATATTATTGTACATTTTTCTTCAATATATTTTAACATTTATAAAAATTGTACATAGGTATACCTATACACCAAAACATTTATAAATTTAAAAATAGATTCTTTTAAAAATAAAACTAATTTTATAAAATATTACATTTAATTGTACATAACGGTGGTTCTTGTAAAATTTATTTTCAAATACGTAGTATATTTTTAACAACATCAAGCTATATGGGCTGCGATGTGACATTTTTGTTGAAACCAAAAAAAACAATTTTTGTTTTGTTCTTGTCAATTTTATTGATAAATAAAATGTCAAGTTTTATAGCTTTTTTATATACATATATTTATATAATGTATATAGCTCTATGGACATGAAGGTACAAAGCGTGCGGACAATGGACCTTTCTCTAATATATTATAGAAACAAATACACCTAATTATGTTAAAATGTTTTCATCTGATGGTTTAAAGGAAATTTCATTTGAAATAATTTAAAAGATTCGATTATTTCAAGATATTTTTTTCAAATTTCGATATACTTTGTTGAAATTAATTAATTTATTTTTTATAATATATAATAATAAAATTGTATTTTTACATATATACGGAAGCATACCACAAATATAATATTCGTCACCGACTGCTCCTGGTATATGTATTGTTTTTTTTTCTTCTTCTCATATAAATATAGAATTGGTTTTTTGTTAATTCTTTTTTTATGTAAATAAACAGGAAAAAAATAAAATTTATTTAAAAAAAACATTTTTTTAACAAACAAAAATAAAAACATTACCAATGTTTTCTATTTATAAAAAGTACAGATATTTTTTCAATAAATGTATTTAAAAAAACATGTTTTTTTATTAATTTCAATAGCGAGTTTCTTTTATTATCAAATGATGCATATGTTAACATATTTGTTTAAAAGAACTATCATTTTTAACAGTCTTTAGTGAAAACAATAAAATTGCAAAAAACATTTCAAATATAAAATCTATATAGCATAAAGAATTAACAAATTATAATATTAATAAATAAATATTCTATGTATTAAAAGTGATTTTAAAAATATATGGAAATTAAATGTAACCCCCCAATTAGGTTTATCACTAAAGTTTATGTTTATTTAACTTAACTTAATTAAACTTCAAACTTAAATTTAACGTAATATTAAAATAAAAAAATTAATCAAAATTCATTATTGTTAATATTTATGAAATTGCAATTTATGCTAAAAAAAAATTTCGTTTATCAACGCGAATATAAAATAATAAATCGATTTTGTAAATTTCACTTGCAAATACATTCAAGTGTATATATAATATTTGTTTGAATATATTATATACCTTGACATAATCTGATAATCGCTTAAAATTTAAAACATTTTATACCCATATACCTCTATACTCGCTGACTTATAAACCTAATAAACTATATTTTTCAAAATATCGATATAAGCTTCGGCTTGAAAATGTTTATGTGTTCAACGATATAACATAATTATATCGCTGAGCTTCCATCTAAACCATATATAAAAAGTAGAATAGTAAATACTTTGTGTGCATATATAGCATAATATTCTTTAAAATCTTTATTTTTCAAATTCGATAAAACTAAATCAATAAAGTTAATCCTCTCATATATATGAAAACATATAACATATATATGTATATAATTGCATGTAATACACCGCAGTAAAATAGGCCAAACTAAAAATAGCAAATGTGTTTTCTATTTGGAATATAAACTCTGAAAGCTTCATATAACATATATATATAGAATATAGATAGACATATAATATATAGAAGCGAGTGTATATATTTTGTTAACAACTTTATCGTTGAAAACATTGTTTAGTTTGCCAAAATTTCCGAAAATGCATTTCTTCGTCTCTTTTATGTGCACTACAAAAGGTAGTTGTTGGAAAAATTGGTAAAACACAATTTCCATTTCAATTATTTTATATTATCGTAATGTAACTCTTTACATATATACAATTACATCGTCGTAGTCGTCGTATATATAGTTGTTGTTTTGCTTGGTGTGGTGGCGAGGTGGCTTATTTTCTCTATATTATATACAGTACAAGTAGTATAGAGACGAGAAAATTTGCAATATTAGTAATGCTTCCGGTCAAATATAACAAAAGAAAATATAAAGGTTTGTATATTATGTATGTATAAATGGAATTTATGGTTTCAATTAATTTAATTAAATTTGATTAACTTAATTAATAATTCTTTTTCATTTTTTCTCTCATTTCCATTTAAAAGTGAAAAAACACACTATAATAATTAGATAAAATATTGTTTTGAGTTTTTCGGAGGTTCTCGAAGGAAAATATGTTTTTTGGTTTATTTTGAGGTTGCTGAAAACGAAAAAGTCATTCATTATTTTTTTCAAAGAACCGTTATCGAGATATTAGCAAAAAAAACATGTTTTCGGCTCATTTTTCAGTTATGATTAAAAATGTCGAGAACTGTAAATTTAACCTACCTAAAATGTATACTCATCGAGAGGTAAGTCATTTTTCTTTATGATGCTATCCTGTTTATGTCAATTGGATAAGAAGTTTTTGAGTTACAGGCTTTAAAGTAAAAAGAAGTGAGATTTTTAAGCTTTTTTTTTAATTTAAGTTTTATAAAAGTTAAAAGTTTTAAAGTTTTTATAAAATGTTGTAAAAAAAATTAATTAATTACTTTCATGATTTTAGGTGAAAGATAATTTTGTTACGAAAATATTAATCCAAGTTTGAACGAAATCCGACAACAAATTTAGACGCTTGGTTAGTTAAATATACAGTTCTCGAGATTTTTAATCATAACTGAAAAATGAGCCGAAAACATGTTTTTTTTGCTAATATCTGGATAACGGTTCTTTAAAAAATATAATAAATAAAAATTAAAAACGTAAAAAACTCAAAATTTGTAAACTAGTGTAATAAGTATAACAATAGTATCCTATAGCGCCCATAATATTTATAATAGAGAAATATGAATGATACATGTAGAACATAGAATTTTGTGCTTTATAATGTTGTATCAACATTTTATCAAAAATCTAAAAAAAAAATTAAAAAGTCAAAATTGAAAATTGATAAAGGTCCCCTTGGAAGTTTTTAATTTTTTGACTATTTGAATTTCGGTGACGTCATTAATTGAGATATCGGTCTAATTTTTTTACTGTATGCAAATATATATAGTTAAGCTTTATTTTTTTAAAGAAAAAAAATATTTTGATTTACCAGAAAGTGGTTATTTTCCAGAAAAATCGAATTCGGACACATCTCCACAAAACATACCGTTAACCCCCCTAAACGGTCCCAATGTCCAATTTTTCCTTAATAAATCAATTTTTGAATACATTTTGTTTAATAAAACTACCTTTAGATAAGCTGTATCTTTAAAATTGGGTTTTTTATGAATTAATCAAAACAGACACAAAAATTCCAAACACAAATTTTATCGAAATACGAAATTTTATCCGAATTTCTAACTTTTGTACTTGAGGTACCCGATAGCGTGATCCGATCGGAACAAAACTTCACACGATTACTCTCGTGGTCTTAAAAATTTGAGCAAAATCTAAGAGACAGTTTAGGCGTCTATAAATCACCAAGTTACATACAAACATTCATTTTAATATATATAGATTTTTTTTAACAAATAAAGTGGACTTTAGTGATAAAACATAGATGGGGCATAGTCTTTTCATATATATAAACACTATTGTCTTTAATGAACTATATATTAATTATACAACATCAAAAATGAAATTCAGATGTGCCCTCAGCCGCAGGTTTTATCACTAAAGTCCTAATATCTTTTAGTGTATCAAAACTAAATAACTATATAGGATTTAATATTTTCTGAAATGAATTTAATTGGATTTCGTTTTTTGGAAACTAATTTAAAAGCAAATGTTCTTTCAAAAAACATTAATATTGATGAACATTTAATTATAGTTAAACATGTTTAACTATAACAAGTTTCGATAATTTAGTATGTTTATTTTAAATAATTTAAATTTTTTAAAGAAATAATAATTGAATAAAATGCTAACTGTTGAAAAATTTCCCAGATTCGTGCCTGATAAGGTATAGCAAAATTATATATATCAAGCATATATAGATAAACTTTTGAAATCGAATGTTTATATAAAGAAAAAAAAACTTATTCAGTATATTTTTTATATAAAGCATTAGTATAGCTTTATAGTTTATTTTCTCTTCTCTGTCATCTATTTAAAGCTATCGTAAACATTTATTTTTGAAAAAAAAAAAAATAAACCAAGGTAAGTACCAATGTACATATTATAATATATAATAATAAGAATTCTATAAAACCATAATAAAATGTGAAAAGTGTATATATAGTGATATAGTGTAACTCTATTAGGGTATATACGAATATTTGTAGGTAAACACTGATTCAATAAACCATATAATTTCAACTGATAAATTGTGTCAAAATGTAAATTGAAGTTTAACAGGGGAGCTCTTGGTATATATATATAGTTTATATGTAGATTGCTGCTAATGTGATGTGATCAACTTGTAATATTTTTTTTGATCGGAAATTGGTAAATGTACAGAAAAAGCAACATAAATTTAAGAAAAAAATCTTCTTTTTGCATCCGCAGGTAGGTATATAATGTATATATGTATATAAAGAGATTCTTGACATTTTAAACTATTTAATTTTTTAAGCTCTTAAAAAGAAAGTGTTTTTTGGTAATTTCTGATCATCATTATAGTGTCCTATATTTTAAAAGAAGCATAGAGTTTATATTAGATTTAGCTTTCAGCAAAATTATACGACTTTTCATAATTCTTAATTAATTTATCTAATAAATTTGTACTCTTATAAGAAATATTGATAAAATTTGTATTTAATTCAATTTTAAAAGATTCTTATAAAATGTCGATTGAATTAATTGCAAAATTTTGTTTAAATTTAATAAAATATTATTAATTAAGAGATTGTATAATAAAATTAGATAAAATATTAGTTTTTGTATATACGAATTGTTATGCTTATATGATTTTTCCATAAAAATGTACATTTTTTTAATTCCTTCATGTTAATTCTTTTCGTATATATAGAAATACAATACCATTTTTTATATTTCTTTTAGATTATTTTTATTATGATATAATTTTTATGTATATAAAAAATAACAATATCAAAAATCAGCGTAAAAATATTATAAAAATTATTAAAGAATATACATTTTAGATTATGCAAATTGCAAACCCACGAAAAAAAATGTTCAATGAATTTCTTTAAATGAAAAAAAAAACCATAAAACTCATGTGTATAATGAACTCATAAAAGATTTAAATTTTCAACAATATTTTTCTTTTGCTATTGCTTGTCAAAATTTTATAATTTTAATATTTTATAGTTTTGTCGTATAAATTTTATACATAGGTACCAATTTAAATTAAATTAATAAAATAAATTCAGAGACATAATTTATAATATTTAATATGACTCCGAAAAGCAAACAGCAAATGTGTTTTGAAGAAATAATAAAAATTATTACACTTTTTTACAACCAACTTATATATAATTATGTTTGTACGACATAATATAAAACTAAATGTAATATATTAAACGAATGGGACGCGCGCAAGCATATTTTATATATAGCTAACGTAAGAAAAAAAAACTATTAAAACCATATTTCTTGTAAACGAAATAAATAGATTTAATGACCGGAAAAGTGCTTATGTGCCACCACCATATCATAAAAACAAAAATCCAGTTTAAATTATATAGCGCGTTTTTTGTGCTGCAAATGATTTATAGTTTAAAGACAAATCAATAAAAATTATAAATAAATAAATTCTTGGTGCACAGTGCTATATTTGAAGCTAAAAATATATAATTGTTTTGAAAATATTTTCTTTTATTATATTGCGCTTATATAGGAAGGTGCAGCGCAGCTTTATTTTATATGACCATGCATCAAGGCAAACATAAAGTACCGCGCAAAAAAAGCACAACCAACGCAACATCACACACTAATTCACGCTATAAGGAATTTTCTCATTTCGTTTTATGCGTTTTTTGTTGCTAACATTAAATTGACAGTGATTAGTTGAAAAATAACATAAACACATGTGTGCAGCAAGAATATGTACTTGTTTTTGCTAACCGTCTATGACGTCATTTTTACATTTTCATTTCAATGATTTCTTGCTATTTTAGAAAACTAATTCCCAAGAGACTTCCATATTTAATATAATTCAATATATTTTCGAAATTAATTGGACTTTTCCGAACTATTTCTATAGTAAGTTATAATTGGAAATTATTCTTGAACATTAATTGTAGAACGTTTTTAAATACCAAACTAAAGTATATAACTGCTATTATACGCAACTTAATTTCCTTTTTACCTAAAGTCATTAACCCAGCTCTCAAACATCTATTCAATATGAATAAAGTTTAATTTTCGACTCATAAAAAACGCACGCAAAATTTATATTTGCTTTGTCGCTTTTGTAAATTAAGAAATAAAAACAAATTAATATGTGCAACAATTCAAGCAGCATATTTTCAAACTATATACATATTATTTGTGCGAAATATTATTACAGCAATAAAAAATGTGCGGTTCGTTTTCAGTAGCAAAGCGTTTAGTTATAAAAATGTTAAAAAAAAATTAAATATATTTAAATTATATAAAAAAAAGAAATTACAAAAAATTAAATAGTTAAGTATATGTAGACATTTACTTAAAAATTCGCAAAATTCTGGTTAAACAAATTTCTTTCATTAAAATTTATATTTTACAAGAAATTTGTTTTAACTTTAAAAAACAATTTTAATAAAATTGCGACATTTTTGTCAATTTAAATGAATTAAAGCAACAATTATAAAAAAAATCTGTAGAATTTACAGGTTCGTTAAATTCAACATATTATATTTTGAACGCTTCACTGCTGCAATTGCAAAACTTAAAAACATGCGAAATTATTAAGTGTGATGCAAAAATTTATAATTTTAAACATAAAAGAAAAAAGAAAAAAGTGTTCAAAGCTGCTATGGAACATATATTTTAAAGGAGATTTTTCGCGTGAATTATGTTTTTTTTTTTAATTTTTTTTTATCAAGAAATTTGAGACGACAAAATGTATAATATTTAAACTATATAAAATAACGTCTTTTAATAACGAAAAGCCGTACATATTATACAGAATAATATTAAGCAAGACTGCAGAAATTAATGTAATATAAAGCAAAAACAAAACAAAAAAGTTCCAAAACTTTTTTCGGAAATTATTTTTAGTTAAATTTTATGAGCCATAATATTTTTTTCATTATTTTATATATCGTCTGGTGTAGACCGTATATAAAGCGACTTTATATTATATAATGTTTGTTATATGGTGTTTTGTGTATCACAAAAAATGTTATATACTTTGTCCATATAATGTCCCTTTATAGAATTAAGAAATTTAATATGTTACTATACTTCACATATAATATATAGCAGCTATATAGAATATAGCACTGAATTATAGCATAAAATGTCAAATTAATTATCTGTTGTCCTTTATTCTAAAGGGAGAGTACTAAGAGACATCTACGAAATTATATCTGGTACTCGCTTAGATGTAGTAACTAGTAACAATTTTATCACAAAAGTCCTTTGAAACTTAATACTCAAAAAGTATATAATAAGAGTGCTGCAAAGTGCAACCAACCAACTATATAAATTATGATACTAAATAAAATATCCCTTTCTTTTATAACATTGTTCTTTTATTTATGCAAAAAGTTTATGTTTTTTTTGTAATGCTTTATTTACTGGAAAAGAGCAAATTTTTAATTTACTTTAGTTATGCGAAAATATTTTCCCTAATAAAATAAAATTCTTTATGAAAATTTATCTATTTGGATACACAGAGTTTCTTTTTGTCGAACATATTATATAATAATATACACAGGCTTTTGCCTGCAGCGTTATATTGAAATTATTAAAAAAAAACCGAGGATCTTTTCTTCACAAGAGACAGTGAGTATTTAAATGTAAAATATATATGCTTGTCTTGGAAACATTTATAATATGCCGTACCATCCACAAAGGCACAAAGGGTTAAAAAGTCCAATTTTATATTAAGAATATTGTTATTTGATAAATTCTATTGAACTTGACAAATTATAGACGTACATAATAAAATATTAAATTATTGAAGTAACTAGAAAAAAAAGTGTATATTTATTAATTGATTAACCCTATAACTTCCATGATATATATAGTATCTCAATATAGTTAATACTTGTAAAATATACAATTTTGTGCTCGACAATATGAAATAAAAATAATTAAAATGCGAATAAAAAAAATTTTTAATTTCAGAAAAAAAACTGTACTATACCCCCTTGAAATTTTTTTATTTTTCTTCATTGATTTTTCGTAACGTGTATTGTAGATATATCAACCTAATTATTTTTTTGTATGTCAATATGAATGAGTTTGATTTTTAAAACTAAAAAAATATTTTTTCTCTTGACCAAAAATATTTTTTTTTTTGAATGAAATATGACAATTTGTACGTTTTCGATAAATCACCCGTACCGCAAAACAAAGGGTTGAAAATGTCCAAATATTTATACTCTAAAAAATTCTTCATTAAATTCCATTGAACAAACTTGCCATCTAATATAAAATGTTCAAAGATTTTCATTAAAAATTAATTATTAAAAGTTGAAAAAACAAATTTTTAGCTTAAAAATTGGTTTCTTTTGAATCTCAGAAAAAACATATAGTTAACCCTATAAATCCACCGGTATGTATGATACAGAATTAAATTATATACTTTTAGAATAAAGATTTTGAGTTTTTTGACGTAAATTAAAGAAAAATTTAAAATCGAAAAAAAAATTCAGAAAAAACACTGTACTTTCCTTGGAAAATTTTAAATTTTTTTTCTTCTTTGATTTTTTGTGACGTAATTTTTTGGGATATCAACTTAATTCTTTTTTAAGTATTTCAATGAGGACAAGTTTGATTTTTAAAACTTAAAAATATTGCTTTGACCAGAAATAATTTAGTTTTATAAAATATAAAAATTTGCACGTTTTTGACATTGGGTTAACGATTTCCAAATATTTTTTATGCATACATTTCATTAACTAAAAAAATAATTTGAGCTTTAAAAAAGTGCTTTTCTAAATTGTTAAAATTTTTTATAAATTATTAATAAATTTAAATTTAAATTTTTTAATAATTCGTCTAAACCAAAATAAATAAGACTTTACATTGGGCAATTAATTCCCTTTGGAAACCCATAAAAAATTCTATAACATGAAATGTCCAACATAGCAGCGCATATCATTAGCAAACGTCAACTTTAAAACTTATAAAGAAAGAACTTTATTGTTTTTTTTGTGTCATTGAGTCATTTTAAAGATTAAAATTAAAATAACTTTTCATGTAAATACGCATATATACAAGAAAGTTAATAACCGTATATAGGAGTTTTTAAATATAATTTATTCAGTTTGTGTCAATAGACAGTCAATATTATAATACGGGCGCAATTAGTTACCGCATGAAAGGCGAAAGAAAATAAACAAAAAATTCCACTTCAGCAGATTAAAAAACACTTAAAATTTGTCACTTTTTTATTTTCTTCTTTTTAAATATCAAACGCATTAATAACAAATATTCATTTTATATATAGGGACCATATGCATTTATATGTAATATTATTTAATCTTATATAAATAAAAATTGTGCTACCCCAGGTAGCAATTTGTTTTGATATTGAAATAAATTAACTTTATTTTTTTGTAGTATTTTTTTTTAATCGTAAGAATTAATAAAGTTCAAATAAATTAAATAATTTGAATTAGAATCGTCTAAATGTATGAATTTTTGTATAAATATTAAATACTATTTATTTACTCTGAACAAAAAATAACCAAACAAATTACTTTTGGGTCATCCACTATCGCGCGTATTAACATTTTATGTCATTATAACTAAAGAAAATATGCGGATTAAAGCCCCATACAATTTTGTATGTGTGGATTTAAATAATATTCATTATATGGTTAAACCAAATTACCGATTGATATTGATATAAAATTGACTGTTTTATGGTCTTTAATATCAAGTCGTTGTTTCGAAATGGAAAAAGAGTCTTTTGAAAATTCCAACAAAGACTCGCGTGTATTAATAATAGTATATAATATTAATCAATAATAATGATAAAGAGCTTTAAAGAAAAAAATTTTATATATAAAATAAGCGCAATGCAATATTATTAATTTGTCTTTTATTTTAAATTTTTCTGGTTTTATAAATTGCTTTATTAGTTTTGTTTATAAAATACACAATGCGTGTGGAATAATATTTTATTTGTTATATTACCTACATGTCATTCTTGACTATATTGTCAATATACAATATAATCAGGCGGTGACCATTATTTATACATTTATTTATTTAAGAATATATGATGGTTTTCTTTTTTATTTGTTTGATTTGATAAACAAAAGTATAAAAATAATTGAATAATCAATTATAATTTATTGTGTATATAGCTATTTGTTATCTATTATATAAATGAAATGTCTTTTGGTACAATAATTTTTCATCACATTTGAATATAACATTTTTAAGTTATATTTAAAAAGAATATAATCCGAAATTATTATGTTATGTCATAGGCGGGTAATTAATTAATATTAGACAATTAGAAGAAAGATGACATTATTAAATGATAAAATTTAAAGAAAAAGAATGAATATAAAATTCTATATACTCTAAAGCTCGACCAATTGAGCACTAAAAGAATTGTTTTATTCATAATAACTTTATATATCTTTATAATATAAAAGACGTATTTTAGTTAGATTTTTAAAATTGTATTTATCAATTTATATGAAAATTGAACCGGAAATTGTCAAAACTTTAAAGCTTAATGCGCTCTCACTTGACAACTAAATTTGTTTAAATATTATTATAAATTAATTTAAATTATATCTGATGCATAAAAAACTATATATAGTTGCAACTATAAATTCTATTTTAAATCTCCATGATCTAAATGCAATATAACTTTATCTGTAATAACATATTATCTATAAAAAAAATACAACGATTTCTGAATGCTGATTTAAAAAAAACAACAGCAATAAACAATTCCCTTTAACCTTGGGATTTAGCCAATCTTACAATTGCGATTGCGCACATTTATTTGCTTTTTATATAGATAGCTATAGCCAGCTTTACATAAATTTATTTTTAAATTAAAAAAATAGTCTGCGCAAAGTTGCAAGTTTTAATTTATGCTGTTTTTCGCGCCGTATAGCTCTTAGAATAATAATTAAAAAAAAATTCTTTAATACGCTAAAAGGCGCATAACTTGAATATTATATATATAGTTTCTTTATATTTATAGTTTTATTTCTTTAATATTATTATTATTACTATTTTTTTTCTTTAAATTATAATAATGTTATTACGTATAGAGAATTACTTATGCGGTATTATTAATATATTACCATTTTTATTTGTGTTTTATTAGCAATAAACACAACACTATATATGCAATAACTTTATATATGCTGGAATATTTTAATAATTTATAAATTATATTTTAGTTAAACAAAAAATTGCTTTCTGCGAGCATATTATCTATACACTGTGTGGCATAGTAGAGTACTTTTTGTATTTACTTACCAACTGCAGTGAACATTACTATATAAAATATATAAGCCGCAGCACAAACAAAATATAAATTTATTTATTTATAAAGGCCTATTTCTGCGAACTTTAACAGTCTATTAGAAGAATAAATGGTTGCTTTGAATGAAAAACAATTCGTTCTTATATAAGATTAAAATATTTTTTTAAATTCATAAAGAAAATCAACCTAAAAATACCTATTTCTTTTAAATAATTTATATTTTAGTTTATTAAAAATATTTTTAGAAGAATTGCTTGAAATAGATCAAGTCATGCCTGCTCACATAAATGAAGCTTCACTTATATTTATTTCATATATAAATAATTTTTTTATATCATGATAAAGAGGATATAATATTTCAGCAATATGGAATTGAATGCAATTTTCATTATTATATGTAAGTATACGACCGATAGACTTCAAAAGTTTATTATATTTTATTGTAAATATGTATGTTACCATATATACTACAACTGACTGCACAGCGCAGTAGATTGCGATAATATCTCTGGTAAACTTCGTATATACATCAAGCTGTATACATTATACAATAGTCATTCTGCGGTGGTTCACACACAATAACATCATTAATAATATTTTCTGAGATGATTACATATTATTTTCTTGTTAAATAACTTACTATATTGTATTGTGTAGATGTACGTTGATCAAAAAATATTAAACAATGTTGTAGCCATACAATTTCTTCGATTCGATATAATATAATATAGAGAAATAATATATTGTGTGTGGCAAGGTATAGATAAAATAAAGAACAGAAGAAAAAAACAATAATATAATAATGTTGTACATTTTCATAATTGACATGGTCAAGGTTTTTCGCCGTTTTTCATATTTATATACACAATAAAAATAATAATAATAATAATAATATTTTTGTTATCAATAAATTTAATACAATTTTTTTTCCATATATATATTATTGTTTCAATTCTAGAAATTCGCGTCTGTGATCTTTATCTATACGGAGATATTTTCATTTATATATATATGTTTTAAGCGAGTAACTTCTGTAAATATTATTTTTCTTGAAAGCACCGCGTATATTTGAAAAAGTAAGTTATTATATTTTGCAAAATGAAGCCTGAAATGTTATTGTTTAATTCTTTTTATTTAAGACAACAAAGGTTAATTCCTGCACTATATAAAAAAAGATATAAAAGCATCATTTTAGCTTGCTACAACTCGAGTTATCGCTATCGTTGAACGTTATTCAAAATCACTGCTTTATTATTCTATATCCGAAAAGTACTTCTTTGACCCACAAGTCACAATAGTGACAAGTGATAAATTTTAATCATAAAATTCTAAACTATCGCCTGATCAAATGAAGAGAATATTGAAAAAAAATAAGATTTTCTGGGCAAGTTTATGTGATTAATTTAATTTAATTTTGAATATTATGGATTTGAACAAGGAAAAAAAATTATTAAATATAATAATAATAAATTAATAATAAATGTAAAAGAAGCCTTGAAATATACTTTCCTCTACACTTTATATATTTAAAGAGCTTTAATAGAGCTTAAAAGAAAAAAAATATTGGTAGGTGGTGTGTTATGTTTGGCTAGAAAATAAAATTTATTTCGTGACCAAAATATATTTATTTATTTAAATTCACATTTATTTTTCACGCACAACTAAATTTTTCAATTTCTATATTTCGATACATATATAGGTTTTTTCTTCATTTTCGTGTTTCCATACATCGAATATTTGAAATTTTCTTTATTTGAAAAAAAAATGTGTGTGTATCGAACTATATATATGTATATATGCGTATATTTTTATTATTTTCTACAACATATTAGATTTAGAGAATTATACCCAGCGCACAGTTTTCTCAAGGGTATTATATGGAAATTTCTAGCCATTTTTTTTTCTTAGCTTCAATATTATTTTATTTGAAAGCTTCGAAACATCATCATCATCATAGTTGATATATAGATGGAAAAAAGGTGAATGTGTTTTTGCTCGATTTGCAAAAAAGAAAAATTTATTTGCCAAATTGCATTTATATCGAATAATTTTCTATGTTCGGTCTCTTCGAGATAGCTCTAACTATATATACACAGCTATATAAAAAACACATTACATTTATTCTATAAAGAATTTTATTTTATTATTTGTTTGTTTGTACACAATGTCTAGCTATAGAAAGCTTCAAACACTAGAAAAATATATTATATATAAAATACAAGGAAAAAGCATAGCCTTTCTTTATTTTAAGATAAAAGTTATTTCTTTTATTTTTTATTTTCTCATGTGTCAGTCAGAGTCATGTCAATAGTTATATATAAAATTGTACATAAAAAAGGTCTTGTAATATTGGTTTGTTATTGAAAGTTGATGGCCGGAGGAGCTGAGCTGTGCTGTTGTATATATGCAAAGTGTCTATACATAAAATTTTTTTCATTTCTTTTTTCCATTTTATTGAAATTATATTATAAGACCATTTGACCTATCTCTATATGTGCGCTTTTGAATATGATGATGGCTTATCGATATCTATCTATATAATGTTATATATAAAAAGGAAAACGGAAACTAGTTTATATTTTTTCAGCAAAAACATATAAATAATATTTTATTATCTGGATAATATATAAGTAGGTTATTTTTATCTATACATAATTTTATTTTGTAGGTATTTTAATATTGATCGCTTTAAGGATAATAAACGCAAATATATTATGATAGCGAAAATATCGATAGATGTTTTTAATGCTTTATATAATAATCTGCCGCATATTTCTTAAAATAAGTTTAGTAAAATGTTTTTGTTTACACGTCTTTTAGACTTAAGCGATAAAACATTTGAATAAGTCACTTTAATATTTCACTTATATTAATTTTTACATTTGTGTGACCTCAAATTCGTTGACAAATAAATAAAATAAAACCGCACAGTTTAGATTTTGAAATTTACATATATAGTCACACCCTAAAATTAATCTATATTTAACTGACTTTATGTGCAATATAATAGATGATTCATAAAATATAATTTTTAATAAATTTAAAAAATATATAAAAAACAAAAAATTGGCAAAAAAAGGTACACAAAAAATCAAATATATAATTGAATAACAAACAATTTCATATATACCTATAAAACAACTTTTGCGGACAATAAAAACATGAACATTTCAATTGAAGGAAAAAAATCATTTAAACTCTATATTATGTATACCAATTATCTATATAATATACAATATAATAATTTTTAATAAAATAAAAAAATACATTTATGCAATTGCGCGGATTAAATTGATTGCATGCTGGGCAATATTTTGCAATCAATTGTTTTCTCCATGTATATATGTAATATAAATGGATATAAATATTATAAAATATTGCTTTGAATGTGCCCATTATTCGCAGCAGTACAGTGGCGAAAGATTTCAATATGTAGTAAGAATTAAACGATGTGTCTATTCTTTTTAAAATATTTTAAAGCACAAAATAGAAGCAAGCAACAATGAGGTAAACTATCAATAAAAACAATTGTTGAACTTTTAAAAGATCACATATAATCTTTTTTATTTTAATTCTTGAAAGCTTTAAATTTAACATGAAACTTTTTTTTTAATTTTTACCAGATTTTCTCTGCCGTATTCGCCACTGACATATTTATATTTACATACATAGCCCCGCACCATGAATATATTATAATAAACATAATAATATGCAAAATCAAATCAATCAATGTTGTTCATTTATTTAAAAAAAGAAAAATGTTTCATAGCAAATTATATACACAGCTATAATAATTGCGTACACTGTGTACACTGTACAGTGAGTACACTATAGTAAATCAAACTTATTATTATATATAAATGATATTGCAGTACATCAAAATAATATATCCAACTCATTCCAACTAGCATAATGTTGAAACCGAATGACAGTGTATATTTTTTAAGTTTAAGCAAAATTAAAAAGTATGTCACCGTAAATAATAAAAATATTTTCTGTATACATACCTCTGTTTAACAGAATTTGTTGTTGTGTTTTTTTCGTGTACATAATTTCAATTTGATGCTTAAATTGAATTTGTTTGTTATGTTTTTTTTTATATAATAATGTTATTAAATTAAAGAATAGAAGAACGAAAAAAAAAAGATTATAAGTAATTACTTTTTTTTGCTTTTCATAAATAAAAATCTGATGGGAAAATTAGATAGTTTAATGACTCTTAATTTAACTATATATAAATATATTATAATAATATGTCAACTTGTTGTATGTACAGAAATGGTTATTTTGAATGAAAAAAAAAGTAAAAAATGTATTACAAAAAAATTAAAGAAAAAAAACTTGGCCAAAAAGCGTTATAGATTGAAACAATCAATATAATATACGCGCCTTTACTGCTTGCGAGAACGAGTTATATTGTGCGGTAAGACTCAAATTATCTCGCAAATTATTATATAAATGTGAATTTTAAGCTCTAATGAATTTAGTGCGCGCTTGTTATGTAATATTTTTCCGGTTGTTAAAAAAAAGATTTTTATTGAAAAACTTACAGCTTTTTGAAAGATTATCAATTTTTGTGGTAACGCTCTTATGTCATTTAATATTATATGATTTTAAAAATAATTTCTTCACAGAAAAGATTGTAAATCTAGATTTCAAACTCTTTGATTAACTTAATTGATTATATGCCTCTTAAATAAATTAAGTATAATAAATTAAAATATAAAATAGTTTTTTGTTTAGAAATGCCTTATTCTTATGGTTATCATATATAAAATGCATATGTATAAAATAATGTTTTGTAACCTCCTAAAACAACATTAAAACCAAAATACTCAATACAATTTAGAAAGTTATACAAAAAAGGAATAAAAAACATTTCAACACTGAATACTAATAAAAAATGGTTTGTTAAATGTAGGCAATAAAAATTATATTTATAAACTTCTGTATAGGAACATAAATAATAAAATAGAAATATAAAATAATAAATTCAAATTCTTTCGTCCATATACTAATGTCCGCAGCTCAAATATGGCCGCATAAAATTCAAATCCATAAAATTTATATATTTTAATTTATTTCCTTTTTTGTTATATGTACTTTATGTAGGTCTAAAAGGTCCTATATAGATTTCTAAATTTACATCAGTCATAAATCGTGCAGCTACTTTTTACTGTATATTAATATAAATATCCCATCAACAAACCCGGCTATAAAAAAATGTTTAAAAAAAATACTAAAAACAAACAAAAAAAAACTTTCTAAATATTTTAGCTACTGCTACTGCTGAACTATATATACAAAGAAAAAAACTAAACACGCATTTAAAATTGCTGCAAACGGGTATAATAAATACTTATGATGGCAAACAAATAAAAAAATAGGTAAAAGGATGAGGTTTGAAAAAATCAAATACTTCTCCATAAATATATTATAATATACAAAATTACGGCAGCGCATAAATTTTCCTTTCCACATAAAATGTCATAAAATAAATATCGCAGATGGTAAAGTCAAACCCTAATAAAAATATTTACAGCTCAGCTATTGTATACCATTTCTGTTTAAAAATATGCAATTTTGTGAAAAAAAAATTATTAGAAACATTTAACGTTATTAAAATTCATTTTTATGAATTTATCCAGGACTATAATTCCCTGATAAATTTAAAAATGCATTTTATTAACGGTAGATGCTTCTAATAATTTTGTATACCTTAGCTTAGCCAAAACGTATTTTTATATTTAAAAAATCTAAAAGTTATCAATTTTACCGCGATATTTTTTAAAGATTTTTAAATTTCTATAAACTCATAAATTTTACGCATTCAAAGATATTAATATTAATTAAAACAAACGATTAATTTATGTATTTTTAATTCTCTTCTTAATATTAAAATATATTTTATTTCAATGTGAAACAATAAATTTCAACAATTTATACAAAACAGTTTGACAAAAAAAAAGAATTTGGTTGTTTTATTTTGTTCTCAAGTGACATTAAATTATATAAAAGAAATTATTGATACCCTCATATTAATTTATTAAACAACACAATTCAAAATTATGAGATATGCGACCGCAGCTATATATACTTAGGCCCCCCGCTGAAGTTTAGCGCGCATTAAGGCCGATTCCCGTCAAATAAATTTAAATTTGTAAATAACCGAATTTGATATGTTAGCGCCATCGAATAGATATAAATTATATTGAAAGAATATATAAATAATATGACACATATTTGTGTTATAAACAACGAAAAAAAATTATAACCGCTTGCTGTTACCGCGCATATTAAAAGATATCGAGAGGATATAATATTTTGTTTAAATTTAGAATATATATAGTTACGTTGCAATATATAATCATCATAATTAACGGCAAAGTGTTCTCTTATAGAGGATTCCAGAGATATGTTTGATAGACAAAAAATCAATACTTTCAGAACAAAGAAGAATTTCTGGTGAAATAAAGAAACATTTGAAATTTTAGGAAAAAATATCCCTTTATTAGAGACACAGTCGTATATAAGTCTAAACATTACTACCCTAAAACTTTTGCACTTGTTTTTATATAATACTAACCCTTATATATAAGATATAAAGCAAAAATTCTTCATTTTCTATAAAACATGTCTAATTTATATATCTGAAAATCATTTGTCATCATCACACGCTATAGAATATTATGCTATATATATACATCAGTTAGAAAATAATAAATAATTGTCTCCTTTGTATACCCTCAAAAACTCGCTATTAAATATTTATGCTTTTATATATGTTTCATTCAACAAAATACAAAAACCTCTATAATATTCAACATTAAAGTATAAATTTTTGGTGCAAAAATCAATGTAAAATCAAATAGTAGGTACCCGCAGTGCAAGCGCGCGAAAAACCAGAAAAAAACACATATCCACATAGTCACATACTATAATATACATCAGTGTTCTACGCTACTCATACGGGTTTTCCCATTTATAATATAAATATTATGGCGAATTATGTATCACTTTTATATACTAAAAGTTATATTATGTACAGCAAAGCCATATGTAAAATATTTATTTTAATAAATTGTAATAAATTTTCTGTTTTTATTTTTATTTATTTATTTGTGCAGCATTTTTTTTCTATATGGAGCGAGTAATATTTTATTTATATTCATATTAATGATTTTTTGTATACTTGCGATTGGAGCTTTTTGAATAAAAGTTAAAGTTGTAGAAGCATAAGGTAAATGATGCTATTATTGCCTATGCTTAGAAAAATTTTTGTATTACAAAATTTCAGCTGACTTAAAACCTGTATCATTTGCATATACTTGAGATCAATTTACATTGTATATATTAACAATAAAATAAATTCCTTGACAATAGCACCATCGGTTACCCTATATATATATAGTCGAGGTACATGTTATACATATATACAAATATTATTACTATAAGACTAAATAAAAAGTGAAAAATCATTCCGCATATCAAAAACCCAAACAACCAAGAAAATATTATTATAAAAAATTACATTTTATTGATTATGTTATATTATGTTCTATGTAGGGAGTGAGTTAAGGTTGAGTATAAATCTATATTTAAGTAACACACACGAAGTTTATGTATACAAGAAATATATTTTAATATTCTACATGTTCTGCAGCAGCTCAGCAACTCTATATATTTTACATGTGGCTGAAGCATAGACATATATAGTTATAGGCAAGAACCACCAAAAAATTGATAATAAATTATGATTTATGATATGCTGACTTATCAAATATATTATAGAAAAAATATTATTCTGTTTTTTTTACATATATCGCACAAGTATATGTACGTATATACACTGTGTAGTGTGTATACTAAAAAGTATTTATAGATATTTAGTCCTTTTTAGTCGAATAAATGTTTCTTTTTTTTATATGCGGAGGGTTTACTACACAAAATATTGCTGACTATTTATTTAAATGAACGCGAGGCGCGTTGTACACTAATATATTATTTATGTATGTATAATGTATATATTATGTATTTATTTACAATAATAAAATATAGGGTTATAATCAGTAGCGAAGCGTAAAAATAAATTCTATATATATGACTATTTTTATAAATCCTTTAAGAAGTTTTCATATATATGATAATATAATTAAAAAAGTGCAATAAATCAAATAATAATAATATTAAAGGTCAAAGACTAAAAAATTATTAGAAATTATTTTAAAACTCTTCAAAATTTTAAAGTTTTTCAAAATTATTCAGTATTAAAACAACATAGCTTACACTAAAAAGTATAAACTACAATAATAAATAATTAAACCATATTTGAAAATTGCTCAAATTTTGTATAAAAACGTCTTATCGTTATAGCATATTGACGCATCGCTACTGCAATATAATGTCTAATATAATGCGGTTATAAACTATATTTGGGCCAATCAATAACATTTTACTAAAAATATTATTAAACGAAAAAAAAACATTTAATTCTGATTATATGGTCAGTAATTTTGGATAACATAGGGTGGGTAGATGCGGACACATTGGACACACGACAAAATCGACGGAATTTTATATATATTTATAGTTATATGGCATTTTAAATTGTATTAGTTAAGTAAATATTTGATTGATTAATGTTTCTATCTATAGTCTATAGTCTATACTATAAATATATTTATTATACATGCGGTGTCAATCTTGTTATAGGGCAACAATGTATATATTATATAAATATACAATATTAATAGTCTTATGCGCCCCCAAACAAAAGAAAAACATTTGTTTTAAAATAAACACTTATTTTTAGTAAAAAAAAAAACGAATTTGATTTTTCCTTCTTATGTATTTAGTTGGTATATATATACTTCGAAGTTACAAGCAAAAGAAAAAGAAAAATAAAATTAAAATATAAATTTTAAATGAAAATATATACTTTAAAATGTTGTATAGAATATTGATTTTCTAGAGGAAGTATAGTTTGCTTTCACAAAGCTTAAAATATAAATTATTATTAATAAAAAATTCACAAAAGAAACGAACAAATTTAGTGTTAGTGATGTCCGCTGGTAATATATAATTAAAAAATGGACTTTAGTGATAAAACATAGAAGGGATTAATTTGAAGATATATTTGTGATTATACATTTACATATCTGTAAACATCATGATATAAGAAAAAAATATTAATTAAAATTATTAAGATGACCATTCCTATATTTTATTACTAAAGAGAAATTTTGACTGAGATTCATGTCTAAGCTAAATAAGAAGATTTATATAACTACATATAGAGAGAAATGAGTTTATGTCAAATTTACTATTAAATCTTTAAAAAAAGCAAATGATACTGTTGCCTCCACAAGCACAGCTGTTTTCGATATTCTAAATAAGCTATAAATATAAATACGGTTATCCATATAAACCGTAAAATTAAGCAATAAAATCACACACTGCCTTGTATATTAGTTATAATTCTACATTCTTTCTGACATACAATTTTATTTCATCTTATATATTTTTAAGATTTTGCTTAGTTATTTATTTACAAGCTATTATATAACTGCTTGATTTTCAAAAACGTAATCCATTAATTTATTTAATTTATTGAAAAATTATGTTTATTATAATTCAAAACTTTGATTCTATAGCATAGAGTAGGTGCCGGCAGTCATTAAATTGGTAAAAATAAATAATTAATATAAATTATCTTCTGTCATTATTGTTTTCTTTTTATTAAAATTTATTTTTTCGTTTTCAATTTATATAGAAATTTTTTCAATTTTAAGTGTTTTATTTTTAAATTTATTTTAGTTGTTTTTTTTTTCACAGAAATAAATGCAAAAATATAAAATATTTTAATTAGTGTTTTTACAACACACTCGCACATAAATTAAATTGAGAAAATTGGAAAAATATATATTTACATAAAGAATTTTTTTTGTTAATTAAATCGTTACGTTGATGTATTTTTTTTTCAATATAGGTAATCTATTTTTTATTGTTTTTATTTTTATTTTTTTGGAAAATCACATTTCTGGTATATATATATATATTTATTTAAGTTATTGTTGCAACATATGCACTCATAATCAAACAGAAAAATTAATTTGTTTCATTTTTCAATTTTATTTAACAAAATAATTAAAATAGAATCTAATAGTTTTTGTTGCATGGAAAAATTTAAATGATTTAAGTAAATATTATTAAGGGATAAATTAGGAGATTTAAAGTTATTGATTGATTATTGTTTACAATCTCTAAGTGGAAACAAACAAATAAGAATTGTCCCGATTGATAATATTTTTGATTCTGACAATAAAGTTGAGTATATATTAATATAATATAATAAATAAAGCGAAATTTGCCATATTTTTACTGTATGCGGTGTTGTTCTTTTGTTTGTTTTAAATAATTCAAAAAATAAACATTTATTTTGCTTATATTATGGACAAATGTTTGGAAAATTTTAATCAATTTTTCGATTGTGTATTTATTTTATATTATATACTTATATATAAATCCATGTGGAGCTACGAGCAAGTAATATAAATGGAGAGAGCAATACAATAGCAATCTTAGTTTTATATTGAAGTATTTTTGAGGGGTGAAGTGAAATGTATTTGCCATACATTTTCCATTTTAAAAAAGCAATATTTACACATACTATATGATTTTTTTTACAATTTGTAATGTATCTTATTCTATTCGACGATTTTAGAAAAGCATAAAAATGCTTCAAATATTTTTTGTATTGCTCTCTCCATATATATTATTATTTGCTCGTAGATGTGGAGCGCAAATAAATTTAAAATAATATTCTACCTAGAATTTCGTAAAATAATCATTCTTGATCCATCCTAATGCATACAGTATATACTCCCACCTACATATATATCGATCTATATATTTGATATATAAAAAAAATATTATTTTGTATTTTTTAATTGTAATTCGAAATCTCAATTTATTGTTAACCTACATTTTAAATAATTTGAAAGTTTTGTGCTTTTAAGCAAATTTTTATTCATACAGTTAATTAATATTATTGATGTGTTTTTATGACATTTTATAATAACGAATTAAAAATTTTAAGTTTCGAGTAATAACGTTATATAGACGTATAATTTGCAAAATAATAAATACAACCATTTCAATAATTCAATATTATTTTAACTGAACTATTATATCAATCAAGCTAATTAATAAACTATTTAGAGCAATTGTATTAATTTTTTTATATCAAATCAATTAAAATTATTATTTATTTCAATTAAAAAATGTAAATAATTTAAAAAAAGAGATAAAACTCTCTTTTAAATAATAGAAAGAAAACAATTTAAAAAAAAATCTGATAAAAATGTTCATTCTCTGCGATAATTCCTCTCTAATTTTTAATTACTAATTAAATAAACATGTTTCTTTTTTTTCATTTTATCATTAAATGTAATATTCAAGATTTTTTCTTTTTGTAAACAAAAAAAAATTTAACAACAAAAACAAATTTACATCTATAGCGACGCGACGGACAAGAATATCACGGGTACCCAACCCACAAACTTTTTCTTCATCTTTGCTTTTGTATAGACAATTCTTTTTAGAGCTCTGCGTTAGCTATGAATGACTCGCTTATCGTCTTTTTTTATTAAATATAATTTAATTTCCATAGAGTTGTTATTTTTTATTTTTCAGTTATCTTTTAGTAGAGTAACGTACTTTTGTACTGTACTGTAGACGTGTGGGATTTATAATATAATTTTGATAATTTTTCAAATTGATAATAAAATTATTAATTATTATTTTTATTTGCAGAAAAAACAACAAAATATAATATTAATTAAATGTTGATTTAAATAATGATTACATTATATAAATATCGGCTCTTTATTTGAATTGTAGTTATTAGAAAGGTTACCAAAATTGTCATTAGTGGTGATCCTCCGCAGTTAATAAGCCTTTGTTTTTATAAAAAATTAAGAAAAGTTCATTTTTTATTCAGCAATGTTTTTTTTTTAATTTTTTTGTGCAAAAAAAATTTCGATTTTAGTGATATAAATTTAAAGGCCAAGGATCCCAAATTATAAAACTTCTGTTTTGCGATATTTTTGACTAACAAATTTTGCTTCGCAACACTTTTAGCTTGATACGTTTACAATAATGTACTGTTACTTATACGATTGAAAGGAAAATAGAATACAGATTTTTATTTAAAAAAATATATTTTACGGTGATATATTTAAGAAACAATCTTGCCTCTAGCAAAACAAACCTGGAGCCCCCAATTTCGGTTATGCATAAGGCCCACAAAGACCATAATACGCCCCTGCTTGCTCCCTAGTCAAAAGTCTGCGGACTTCCATGCTTACGCTCTTGCATTTTTTTTAACATTAAATTTAAAATTTTAGCAAACATTTAAAAACATTATTATTTCTTTAATTTATATTTTAAAGTTTCAAAGTCGAAAAAAGAGGTTTATTTTCTTGTATATAGGGTGCATAGTCTGCTCACATGCTGGTTAGTTTGGGCTGTGACAAAAGTAAAAATTAAATTTTAAAATAAAATGGTGAAAAGTGAAACTAGTCATTTGGAGTGGTATGATAAATTTATAGTGTCAAGTTATTTATTAATTTTTTATATTGTAGAAAAATTTCGTATCTTCAAAGATATTTTATCTATTAGAGTTTATAGCAGCGATACCCTTGTAGAACCTCAATTAGCTCCACCAGCTCCACAAAGGATATTTAAACAATATAAAAAAAGAAATTGCTCAAATCGCTCTTTTAATCTAAATAAAATATCTTAAATTATAAACAATAAAATAAAATAGAAATTCACATTACCATTGTTATCTTTTTTTGATAATAATCATCTCTATTATTTAAAAAAAAATTATCGAATAATTTAACAAAAGGCAAAAAAATTAAATTTATACAATATATTTTATTTTATTTTAAATACACTGTGCAACACTT
>JANSTW010044346.1:0-24303 GCA_027564275.1 Diadocidia ferruginosa
TCAACATTTAAATGAAATTATTTTCAAAAAGTAAATGTCATGGACCAATCTAACGTTTCAAATAAAGAACCGATGAGATTTTGCAAATTTTATGCGTTTTTTTTTTTTTTTAAAGTTCTCAAGCTCTTAAAAAATCACCCTTTATATAGACGTTAATTTAATCATTGAAGAAAACATTTTTAATTTGTTATTATTGTGTGACACATAATAATATATAATATAATACAATCAGGGGCGTAGAGCAATTAAACAGATAATTACACATATATCTATGTAATAAAATCTATTAATAAAATTTGATAAAGCAATATAAAAAAGTGGGTAGACGCTCTTTTAT
This sequence comes from Diadocidia ferruginosa, assembly GCA_027564275.1. NCBI lineage: Eukaryota > Metazoa > Arthropoda > Insecta > Diptera > Diadocidiidae > Diadocidia > Diadocidia ferruginosa. Next base: position 338 of record JANSTW010044346.1, read on the forward strand.
ATTAAAATTTGCTAACACAATATGAATTTCTAGCAGTGGTGCTAATTCAGCCAAATGTTGGGGGCAGATTGTTTTTTAATACTTAGATATTCTGAATGACTCTAAAAATAGGCGTATATGTAGGCTATTTTAAACAAACATACCTTTTGAACTTCGTTTATTTAAAACAAATTTAATAACTTTCTTAAATTCTATAACTTGCTGCGCAACGAAAATTGTTGATAGCTCAAATGTCACTTATATCTGTTACTATAGATGTGTCTTAAATTCAACGTCAGAAGGGAGCTGTCCGATCCATTTATGAAATAAATTTCAGAAGTAGTTTTAGAAACTCCGCATGATTTAAAAAAACTGGAAAATTTGTGACGGGTTATCCAAGAAATAGTGCAACTCCTGTCGGTATAGGAGTAAAGACATTTTTTTTAAGTAAGCTAGAGTCTATATTATATTACAAAATTATTCACTTTTCGTTGACCGAATAGCCTTTTCCTAAATTTCAAATTTGGATAAAATAATCCTTTTTATTAAAATTTTCTAAAGCAATATATATATTTTTATCTAGCACGGAGTAGCGTAGCCGTGAAAACGACATTTTTATGACTACTTAATGGTGAAATCTGTTACTTTATTTGGTATATCCTGCAAAGATTATTTACTTTATTCTTGGCTTCGGTTGGAAGATTCTAACAAAACTTTTCTTTAAAAAAAATAAAATACATAGGTGCGATGGAAAACAAAAATTAGTAGCCACAAAGCAGGTGATTATTAAGTTGGTGATATTCATGAAGCTTTTATTACATTATATAAATTGAAGGATGTGAACATCATACAGCCCATATAAGATAAGCACACTTGTCTCTGTAGTTGTTCGGTACGAGATTTTTTTTTTCAAAATTATTTTTTGCGATGAGTTAATGGTATTTTTAAAAATAAAATAACTTCGCCCATCGTAATAAATTTTAAACAAAAAAAACACATTACAAGATCCGAATGTATATGGATTGCTATATTGCAATTTTATTGATGTTATGTTTTATTTAAAAAAATATATATTGCAAGTTGATTTTTAGCTTTAAATTCTGTTTTTCGATATTTCTTTCCAAAAAAAGTGGCTGCGCGGCAATTTTATAATGACTAAACAATGCTTTTTAAACAATTTAAATAAAAAGTTCAAAAGGTAACTTTAGCTTGTACATTGTACACGATCATCATCTATGAGATAAATGATATGAATTGATATAATCCACAGTGTCTATTTAATTTATAGGTATATACTTAAAAAAAATCTTAAAAAATCTGCCCCTAGATTAGGCTGAATTGACGCCACTGCTTTTAAGCATAATATTTCCTCGTTTTTAGTAAACTGTCAAACAGGATTTATTTTCGAACCCCATTTTTAATTTAATAGGAGCGCCCTGATGTAGTCTGCCCGAAGGCGCCATGAAAGCTAAGACCGGCACTGCGTGTAGGCCAGCGAAAACGACAAAATCATAATGATATGATTATGAAAATTAATAATCTAATCAAGCTTGATTACCAACATATATATTCAGAAAATGTTTCCTCCGCCAATGAGCAACATAAATTTAAAACAAATTTATTTCTCTTCACTAAAAGACATTTAGACATATAAAACATTGATTTTATAACACAATAATTGTGATGGTTGTTTCAACTTTATATTTGTATTTTAATTGACATTTGATAAATAAATTTTATTGTGCGTCTATAAACTCAAAATTTTTTATTCTTTCTTTATAAGTGAAATATTAATGCCTATTTATATATACCTAATGTGTAAAATGATCGATTAATCAATTATAATTTATAAATGTTTTCTGATGGTTTGACATCGCACATTCGATTTATATAACAATATAATGTGTTTTTGGAGAAAATTTTAATAGACACGATTAAATTATTAATATAAAATGTTATACGTTTATTTAATAAAGATCAAGGATTAAAGCTCAACTATATATGTACAAAAAGTCAATAAAATAATAATAAAGGTTTTGGTTTACTTAACTTGTATATTTATATGAAATGTCAATGTATGTTTGATGATATCAATGACCTTATATATATAAAACAATGTATATGTTTAAGCATGTATTCTATTTAAAGCGTTTTTGACCAAAATTTATAACCATCAGTATAAGTTAATTGTTAATAATTAAAATAAAAAGAAATTAAACAATTGTTTGTTTAGTTATATGGAATAAATATATTAATAAAGTTCAAATAAAATAAATAAATTTGCAAAAAAAATATAGTAAATGAGATCTACGTTTCGTATGCAAAAGCTCATAATTTTCTACCACAAAACCGCCTAAAGTTGTGTGTAGGTAAAAATACAAAAAACTTTGTGGCGTTCCATTTAATTAAAAAAAAACTGGAAGAATTATGTCGCCTTCACACAGCTTTGGGGCTTAAAGCTATATATAAGATAATACTTTTATAATATGATTTTGAAATGTGTACAAGAGGTTATAAGAGCTTAGATCATATTTTAATAATAGTTAGACATTAGTGTAACAGTTATCAGGTATATATAGAAAAAATTCAAAAAATGTAGATATTTTATTATATTAGAGAATCGAAAGTGTCGATGACAATTATAATAAAAATAAATTTAAAATGTCTAAAATATTGTCAATTATATGTTCAATATTATATAGAAAATATTCAATTAACCTCTTTATAGTATAATTTTCATACCTTTATAGTACAATAAATTTGTCTATCAATTTTAAATTTTCTCCAACTAAACATTCTGTCAAGAAGATATGGAAAATTCAACAATATATTTTATTGTTATTATCTATATATACAAATATATTGAAATTAATTATTATCTATTTGTATTTATATAAGAAGCTTCTACCAAACATTATATTATTTTCAATGATTGTGACATTTTAACAAATTATTTTCAGTATAATGGCAATGATAATAATAATAAGATGGTAAAACTAAACAAAATATTGTATTCCCCATAACGTGTCTCTGAATGTATTTTTCGGTACAAACGAGAAGTAAACATAATATTCTATTTGGATATCTTGAGCTTGAGTACTTGCCGAGAGTAGTAGTTTGCTATTACATATAAGTAATGTATAATATATGTTGAGGTACTTATGTTTTTATGTGGATAAATGCATTATCATTATTTATGGTCATTAAATATAATTGTTGTATATTAGATATACTTAACTTATACGTACACACATCGTCAGCAGTACATGTACATTTTATGTGCGATGACAATGAAACGCGATTATGGGGATATTGTTTTTTATATAATTCTTAAAAAGCTTTTTGCATTTTTACTGTGAATTTTGTTATTTTTAAACATTATAAATGAAAGCAGAGATTTTTTTATCTTTTAGTTATATAGAAAGCAACAGCGCATATATAAAGTAATAAAACTAGTTGGGGAATGTAATAAAAAATATACACTCAAATGCTCGCATATATGCGAAAAGGAACATATAGAAAATCGTAAAACTTTATTTAATTGAAACAAAGGATTTCACTTAAGTTTCTAAATTATTTTTTCACCACATAATATTTTTTTAATGTGAAATTAGAGAATTTTTTTCAAATAATTTTATAGTTCAATTTGATACAGAACTGAACTTTTTTATCGTATATACCACGTAGGTAATTCTCGAAAGCTTTAAGCTGCCACCTTGAATAAAATAATAATTTCGTTTCGCGTGACAAAAAATTAAAGAATACAACTTTTGAAAAAAGATAAACATTCCAATTAAAACAATCAAGCTGACATTTTTTATATTCCATCTTGAATTAAGCTGCCATCTTGAATATAACGTTATCATCTTAAAATTCGCTGCCATCTTGAATTACACTGCCATCTTGAATTTCCCATAACATTTTTAGATTAATTTTTTCATATTTTTTCACCTACAAAACATGTAAACTGAGAACAATTATGCTGCCATCTTGAAATATGCTGCCATCTTGAACAACGGTAACATTTTGAATAACGCTTCCATCTTCAATTACACTGCCATCCTGATTTATTCATACCATTCTTATATTGATTTTTTTCATTTTTTTTACATACTGCAGCTTAGTATGTCTAAAGAACAAAAACAGTGAATAAGGAACATAAGGATCGCACAATATAAATAAAAATGAGTCACTTACTACTCTTACTTATATTTAAATTTGTTTTATTTTTTTTCTTTTCATCCAGTTTAACAAAATAAACATAATCCTTAAATATAATAAATAAAAATATACACATTGTAAATCTCTATACACGGAGAGAAAAGCTTTCATTTGCGCCTAATAAATCATTTCTTTTTAGCAAATCAAAATGCTATAGAAATATTAAGTATATAATTTCAAATATTAGTATTTTGTACTTGATCTTAAGAAAAAAATTAAAAATACTAGATATTAGAAACGGTTTCTAATATTAGGTATAAAGTTCTTAATATTTTTTAGAATTAAAAAGTAGATTTAGGTATTGAGTAGTAAAAATTTCCAAAAATCTAGTATTGCATATTAAAAATTAATATCGTATACTCAAATTTAGTATATTATATCAATATAAAAGCTTCTGTGAATCAAGCAAATCAAAAGTAGACGCAAAACAAATATACTAGATGCAAGTATAATAAGTCTGTTTTTTCTCTCCGTGTACATAATATAGAACCGTATTTTTAAGGGTATGGGAAAAAAATATATTTTCTTTATCTATGTACCATATAATGAAGTGAAAAATTTACTCCTACAAAACAAAAATATTATTGTATGTAATATATTATTATATTATGTTGTGTACGGATGTAAAGTGTAAACCGAAAAAATTCCTTTTTATTAAGCCAACATAATATACGTAATCTAAAAATCCACAAAATTACCACAAAGACGCCAAACAAACCATAAATCTTTAAAATAAAATATATATAAAATTAGCTGCAATCAGAATATTATGTGTAAGGTATGTAATGTAACTTATATACTAGACTAAAAGTAATTATGTATATAGAAAAATAAATATTACATACACAACATATTTTAGTGACCTTTATTTCATAAATCGCATAAATATAGGGCTCAGAGAATATTTTTTTTTTTATCAGTTGATTTAATTTTTTGGTAAAACTAAAAGAAGAAAATAATTTATTTTATTCATAATTTTCATTTAAATGGGTCAGTTTAAATTTTTGAAAACAAATTCTATACAATAATTAATAAAAACCAATTAAAATTAGAGTGCATATATAAGTTTTATAACGTTTTTGTATATTCCAGATCTGATGATGTCTATATATTAGACGAAACGTCAATAAATGATTTAAGCAGACGAAAGACTGTTTTTTTTAAATTAAATTAAGACCGCTAAGCTGGACAAATTAAGATCAAATCCTTTAATCTGAAATTATTTTTCGTTCGAAAAAAACCAAAACCTTATATAACCAATTAAGTTTTCTGAATTTTTGTCTTGAATTCGTTATAAAATCATTTAAAACTTTGAGAATGCTTTAGAAATCCATTCAATTAACTTATTTCTTTCATCCAAATCTTTTTTCTTGATATTTTAAGAATTGATAGCAAATTGTTAGAGGCTTGCAGGACATTATAAGAATGCTATAGAAGACAATTTAACCTGGTTTAATAACAAATATTAATAAATTTTAATTAAAAATTTAAAATTATATAGAATGAGAAACCAACGACACCAACCAGTATACGATTGTAGATGCAGCAAAACAAACAAAATGAATATTTTTGTTTGCTGTTTGTACTGCGTACACAACATAATTAGATGGTTAGTGACAAAATAATCGAGATTGGTGTGCAGTAAATTTTTTATGATTTTCTACGTAGATCCTCAGAGTATGCTTTGACTTGTATTCTATAGGATACATTTTTTGTTTTTATATTCGAATAATTATTGTATATTTACTCTGCTTAAATATACGTGAATGTTTTACCATTTTACCCAAATATACATATAGAGTTATCCTTATATAACAAAATACACTTGAACAAAAGGTCACTTCTTTCCATTCTATACATGTAATATGCTTAATGTTTTTTGGGTATACAAAGGATTTACCATCACAGGAGACATATAAGTGCAATTTTAACTTTTAAAATACTGTGTTTTTGTGTGTACACTATATAGATGGTGTGGACTGTGTTTTACAGACGACACTTTTTGGATCCATTAAACAGAGATAAATTTTAATCTTTTGTATGTTTTGAATCTCTGCATCTAAGTATATTAATATACTTAAAATGTCTGGCCAAATATACACTTATTACACAAATGTACACAAAGTATACTTGAAACTAATAAATTTTCCTTAAAATTGATATTGAAGGATATTATGATAGGATACGATGTAGCATGGTGTTTAATAATGATTCTCTTGTGCAATATTATCTATATGTGTATAATGTGTATTTATGGAAATACAGATTATGTTCTGCATAAATGGGAGTAGATTACATAATCGATGCGATAGTTTAAACTTATTTAATATATATAATGTCTTGTTAATTTATTTAAATATATTCCCAGTAGTATACAAATGGAGACTCATGCAAATTTATCATAAACTTAGTTTTTTTGTCGTAATTATTATCGATAGAAAATTGAAACTATGAATATATAGGTGAAAACGGAAAAATCTCAGGGATTGGATTCAGGAGCCTTTTATATGTCCATATATGCTGATGAGTCGAAGGACAAAACATACATGACAAGGACTTGACCGATATTTTTGAGACGATTTTAAACCCGAAAAAAAATGAATAACAGCTATTAACTGCGGACGATCACTACTAATGATAATTTTGGTAACCTTTCAAATCCGGTTTTACTTTTTTTTCGGTTCTAGGCACTTTCGATGCTGTCTTGCACCGAAAGAGCCGATCACTTTCGGTGCAAGGCAATCCGGTGCTGGGCACTTTCGGTACTAGGTACTTTCGATGCTAAGTACTTTCGGTGCAAGTAAATTCGGTGCTAGCATAATCTAAAAATATTTAGTTACAAAATGGGAGTGGCGACATCTTTGGGAAGCTAAATTAAACCTTGAGTTTTGAATAGAAAATGCAATGTATAATTTAGTTTCCCAGAGATTTCGCCACCTCATTCTGTGACTATAATATTTTTAGATTATGGTGCTAGGCACTTTCGGTGCTAGGCAATTTCAATGCAAAGCATTTTCGATGCTAAATACTTTCAGTTCTAGGCACTTTCGATGCTAGGCACTTTCAGTGCAAGGCAATTCTGTGCTAGGCACTTTAATTGCTAGGTACTTTAGATGCTAGGCACTTTTGGTGCAGGTGAATTCGGTGCTAGGCACTTTCGGTGCAAGGCACTTTTGGTGTAAGGCACTTTCAGATGCAATCTACTTTCCTCACAAGGCAATTTCGGTGCTTGGCAATTTCGGTGCTAGGCAATTTTGGTGCTAGGCACTTTCGGTGCTAGGCACTTTCGGTGCTAGGCAATTTTGGTGCTAGACACTTTCGATGCTAGGCACTTTCGGTGCTAGTCACTTTCGATGCTAGGCACTTTCGGTACAAGATACTTTCGGTGCAAAGCAATTCGGTGCTAGGCATTTTCGATGCTAGGCACTTTTGATGCCTGGCAATTCTGCGCTATGTAATTTAGATGCTAGACACTTTTGATGCAAGTGAATTCGGTGCTAGGCACATTCGGTGCAAGGCACTTTCAGATGCAAGCTACTTTCCTTGCAAGGCAATTCGGTGCTAGGCCATTGCGGTGCTAGGCAATTTTGGTGCTAGGAAATTTTGGTGCTAGACAATTTTGGTGCTAGACACTTTCGATGCTAGGCACTTTCAGTGCAAGGCAATTTCGATGCTAAACACTTTCAATGCTAGGCACTTTCTGTACAAAGCACTTTTGGTGCAAGAAAATTCGGTGCTAGGCACTTTCGGTGCAAGGAACTGTCGGTGCAAGGCACTTTCGGTGCAAGTTACTTTCAGTGCAAGGCACTTTTGATGCAAGGCACTTTCGGTGCAAGGAACTTTCGGTGCAATTTCGCTGCTAGGCAATTTTGGTTCTAGGCACTTTCGGTGGTATAGACAATTCAGAGCTATGGAATTCGGTGCTATAGACACATTGGGTGCACTTTCAGTGATAGTGGACATGCTTCGTAAATAATTTATAAAAAATAAATTTATATGTGAGATTTAAAAAAAAAATTTACAAAAAAAACGAATAAACTCCAGATTTTTATAACTATAGAATTATAACGAGCCTAGATTATATTTTTATTAATTAAAACAATCCAAAAGCTAACTTTATGAATAACCATAAACGGACGCAATATTTTTTTATTATATTTAAAACAATTCGAAAAAACTAAAATACTAAATTTAATTATTTTTTCTATTTTCAGAGATTTACAAGGAAACAATGTGACTGTGATATTTGAATCTGATTTTCAAAATTTATCCAAATTAAGAATATTGTAAGTATAACTATATATAGTTAAAACAATAATTTCTATTTAACAATGCATATGTTTAAATAAATAATATATTTTTTTTAAATAATTCTTTTAATTAACAACTGCAGAAACACCGCATTCATTTCCTCTATATAATTTATATCATATACAAAAAATTGACCATAGACAAAATTTGCTACAGAATTCTTAATCGGAGCATAATATTTGTACGTTAATTTTATATATTCAGTAAAATAGATGATTAAAAAAGTATGTGCTGATTCGTTTTTGTTTCAATAAAATATAGAAAAATAATCAAAATATTGTGGGATGTTAATCTTTAGTAATGTTTTCCAAATTGCTTTAGTTGTAATGTGTGGATCATTTAATTATTTTAAATTTAAATAAAAATTAACAAAATTCGGTGGGATACTAATGTTTTTTTTTTAAATTGATTAATTATATCATTGCCATAAAGAATGAAATGTAACAAAATATTTTAGGATGCTAATCGTTTTATTTTTTTTGTTTAATTAATCTGTTTTATAAAATATTAAATAATATAAGACTTTATAAAAAACTAAATTTTCGGATAATTAAATTTTCTTTTTTCTTTTCGTTTTCTCTATGGTCTACATATAAGACCAATAAGTTAGAATAAAAGATCGATAAAAAAGTTCAAGTTCAGTTGATTTTTTTGCGTTTTATCACACGAACATACATTTTCCTTTTATAAAGTTAAATTTATCTCATGTATATAATAATATATGGTTTATATACAAGAAAAATAAGGCAATAAAAGATTTTTGTATAAAGAAATAAATTACTTCTTACATTATATATATATAGACATTAGACATGTATACAAGATATCTTTAATTTATACGAAAACTAACAAAACAATACATTTTATTTTGCACCCAACAACACACAATGTTCGTTTAATTTGTTGAGTTCAATAAATTATGCGCCTCTATATAATATGAATAATCCACCATGTATATAAATTATGTACAAAAGAAACATTTGCGCATAAAATAGCCTGTGATATCCTGATTTTTTGCCTTTTTTAAATTATTTATCTGTTGAAAATATTTGTTTTTGTTTTTGTTTTTTTGAACAATTAAAAAAGCTGTTTTTATTTGTCTTGTCAATTAAATTTATTTAAAAAAAAATGGGCATGTTTTTGTTGTTTTTTTTTAATAATCCTGACCATTTATCGCACATGTTTTATGCGTTATATGTATATAGCCACATCTCGGACTCATGCTGTGAAAGTTTTTTCAATAATTAATTAATTTTTATGCTTATTTACTTTATATTATATATTCATACATATATAAGAATATTATATATGTGAATTAAATTTATTATTTTTTTAAATAAATAAATTATATAAAGGTGTATGCTAATTAATTAATTTTTCCTTATTTTATAAAATTATTGTTTATTTTATATGAGGAATTGCTGTAATAAATTGTTTGTTTTGCTGCGTTATTTTTTTTTTAAATATGAGAGATGGTTTTTGAGATGTTCTTTTATATGATATAATATATATATATATATATATGCGAATCATATTTGTTTTTATCTTAAGATCTTATGAATTCTCATTAAATTTCATAGTACCGAAAATTTCATAAAATTCAATGAAATCTCAGAAAGTTCCATTCGTTTTTAAATCTCGAGAAATATCCTAAAAATTCATCAAAAGGGAAATCTCATCAAATCTTATCTCATGTTATCTAATAAAATCTTATAAAATTTATTGAAATCTTATAAAATATTACAAAATCTAATGAAATAAAATCTGATGAAATCTGATGAAATCTGATAAAATCTGATGAAATCTGATAAAATCTGATGAAATCTGATGAAATCTGATGAAATCTGATGAAATCTGATGAAATCTGATGAAATCTGATGGAATCCGATGAAATCTGATGAAATCTGATCAAATTTAATTAAATTTGATGAGATCTGATAAAATTTGTTAAAATCTGATAAAATCTGATAAAATCTAATGAAATTCAATAAAATCTGATAATATTTATTTTATTTTTTGTTATAAAAGACTCCAAATAGGGTTGTACAGAAAAAAAATTACATTTTTTCCTATTTTATATGTTAGAAATCCCGAAAAGAAGTAATTTTGATAACGAAACTTTAAAAAAATATTATTATTATTTGTTATCTTGATGTTGAATATTTGACATTTTAAAAACAACTTTTCTATATAATAGAATTTCGACCCACTTCACATTTATTCCTATAAGAAGTTCATCAAACTTTTTTTTTATCGCCATATAGTGTTAAAAGTTTTCGTCTACTATTTAATGTTTTTAATGATAAAAAATATTTTCTATTTTGAAATTTAGTATTTTTTGCATTCTATTTACGCTTACCTATATATTTTCTACAATAATAATCAATGAAAGGAAAAAAATCTCTTTAATAAAATATACGTGAATAAAAAGGTTTGCTTTTCATTGAATTTCCACAGAATTCTATATATAATATATAACTTTGCGTCTGATAGCATTTTAACCTGCATTTTCCATTATATAGAATCTAGAAAGTATATATTTAAGTGGTGCGGTAAATGCATTTGGTTAAAAGAAAAAAAAGTATAGAAAAATTCACTAATTTAAGCGGCAGTTAAGCACACTTCTGATGGTTTTACTTTTTTATATTCCAGTATACTATATTTTGTTTAAGGTAATCTCTGCGGGCTTTCTTTTCTTAAATTTTCGTGTATAGAAAAAAATATACGAAAAACCAAATCACAAATATACAAAGCATCTTGTGAAAAAATGTTAGTGAAAGGTGAAAAATCCAAAGAGGTAGTACCATTAGCTTTCTATTTATAAAATATTTTTGCGAGATGCAAAAATAAGTCCACTTTAAAGAGGCGCAGTATTAAAACTACAAAAAAAGCCACTCCATACATTTTCTTTTAAAATCATTTTTATTTTTCAAATCATATAATTTTTTTATTGTGCGAATGTTTTTTATACAAGATTTTTTATATAGTTTTTTTTAAACTTAAACAAATTTTATTTAAAAACTTATAGTTTTCTCTATTTCCTCCTATTTATAATATTAAACATATTATAAAATATTTTATAAAATTAACAATAAAAAGTTTAAGCTTGCAGTCCTTATTGAACAGCAAGCATCAACGCAGTTTTTATACAGTTGTCATATACTGTTAAAAATTGATGAAATAACATGAAATTCTCCTATCATCCAAAATACAAATTGTGCGAGAGAACAAAAAATCTGTCTGTTTTGATAAGTGCAATAGAGGGTAGGAGATTTTCTAAATTTCAAAAATTATGTACTAAAATATATTTTTGGATTTTCGCGCTACGTTCAATCGATAGCCCATAAAAAAGACAACAAAACTGCATTTTTAACTCAAAATGCTCCAAAATGGATGATGGGAGAATTTCTTGTTTAACCGTCGATGTGCGGTATACCGAATTTTTCATCTATTTGCCAATTTTATTAGTATCTAAAACTATTTCACGACAATCTTTTACAAAATATATTAAATCTTAACTTAATCAAATTAATTAAACTTTATAGTATTACCAATAAGAAATAATAAAAAGTTGATGCTTGCAGTCATTTTGGGATAGCAAACATCAACGCCGTTCTTATTCTAACAAAATGCCATACACTGTTAAGTGTTGGTGAAAAATTTCGTGTTCGATATAAAATTTCGTCCTTTTATTATTTATCTCGGAAAAACTGTCATATTGCGATCTTTAACAAATTTTATTAAATCCTGAATTTATATAAACATTTTTTAATTTTTTTAAATTATTTAAAATTTTTAAATTGTTAATCTCGATTTAAATAAAATTAACAAAAAAATTATACTGTCTAGGTATATAGAAACGTTCTTATATACCCCGCGGCTATACATATAAGAATAATTTTTCTGAATTTTCCTTAAATTTTAAAGTTCGTATATTTTATGTGATCGTTTTGAAAATACTTTTTTTATTTTTTCGAATTACAAATTGTTTACACTTAATTAATTCTAAAACTGCACACACTGTCCTATATAAGTTTTTGCGGCGTTAAATGTCCGGTAGACCTTTTATTGTATGTCTACTGCCCCCGCCACTGCCATTGTAAAATGCAGCGGCCGCTTGACTTTTTGCGCACGACGCATCGTGAAAATGTTCACACAACCGTGGTTCCGAATTGGAAAAATTTGATAAAATTTGTTGTGAATTAAAATTGTTCGAACTTTCTAGTATATTGCTAATTGGCGTCGTTCGCGAACTAAAATCCCGACCGTTCATTTCGATACTTGTTTTATGTATTGGCGTATGCTGATGACTGTTACTGCCGTACGCACGTTGTAAGGCGTGTAAACTGTTCGAGCTTACCGTACGTTCGAGAATCTCGCCCCAATATTTCTCCGATAAACCCTCCAGGTCGGGTCGTGGCGGTCTTGATTGTGGTGGTCCCGGTGGTACGGGCAACGTTGTTTGATCACACTCTGAGCTGACGCTACAGCATCTTGACTTTGTTTCTATGTGATCGTCGGTCGTATAACACTGAAAAAGCAATTTTTTGTTGCAACTCTTGTAAACTATTAAATGGTGACATAACACCCAAAGAATTACCGCCCTAATTTTTAGAATTAACACCCAATTTTTTTCAAAACTAAGAGAAATAACACCTGACGAACTGACGCCCGAAAGAAATAACACTCAAAATATTATAAATTATGATTTAAAAAAAAAAATTGGGTGTTATTTCTTTCGAGCGTTGGTGTTATTTCGTTTAGCTTTGAAGAAAAAAAATGTTTAGGTGCGTTAATTCCTTGGTTGCTATATTACGTATCACCCAATTAAGTTTGCTCCATAATTACCTTGTTTGATAGCAAATCTTTACTAATTCGTCTAAAATGTGCATTTAACAGCCAATATAAAAAAGGATTCCAAAAACTATTACTTATCGCCGTCCATGTGACAATAAAGTCCAAAAATGGAGGAACCTTTAATTATTGACATTTATACTTATCTTATTAACATTTATAAATATTTCGAAAAATTCCATATATACCTTAGAACCTGTGCAGGCGGCCACCACCTCCTGTATTGTCCACGGTGTTACCATCACAATAAAACCTAACGAAATTGCGGCCATCGTACGAGAGGCTGATCCATTTAATCGTTTATCTTGTGAAATTACTTGAATGAAGGGCTGTGGCAGAATAAAATAAAAATAAATATAATAAAGTCTGTGTAAAGACACATTAAATTTTATAATTACATTTTATTTATGCAACTCGCTTAAAGTCTTATACTAACAAAATATATTTTATGATTTAATTGGGCAATTGTTTTGAATAAGTAATAGGAATATGGGACTATGTGCGGAGATATTAATTTGTTGTAAGGTTTTTGTGTCTTTATGACGCATGGTTTTGAAATGCTTTTTTTAAGTTTAAATATTAAAATTTAGAAAAATTTCAATAGAAGATCGCATATATACCAGAACCACAATTATATGTTTCACATTCTCTCCGTGATTAACTTAATTTGAACGATCATTAAAAATTACGTCAGAGTAAAAAAACTGTAAATTATTCTTAAATCCAGGGGCCAATCCGAAATATTTGGTTATTTGTTGAAAAATGATTGAGATCAACTATAAAAATCACCTCGATCATTAGTTGCTATTGTGGTGTTCCACAAGGTTGATCAGTAGTCACCTAAAATATAGTTTGCGATATGTCAACCTATATATAAGTTTAATGAGAAACGAATACCACATATATGTATAACATAACTAGTAATAAATGGAATCAAAAAGACAAATATATTCCACATATACAACACCACATTATTTTTCTCTATTTATATTTTCCGAAAAATTTCCACTCGTTAAATTTGTACAATAGCATTTTCCAGCTAATTTATTCAAAATACTCGCTTTCCACAAAATATATAAATAAACGAAAATAAAATATAAACTATACAGCAGAAAATAATAATGATAAATTCGTATATCTCTCTGTATTTATTTATTACCTTTTCACTTGTTGATGAAGGTGTTGTCACCGATGTTGTAGCTGAAGCTTGTTGTTGTGCAGCAGCAGCAGAAGTTGCGACAAGTCGAAAACTACTTGCATGAAAACTTGAACCATAACAATACATAAGGATCATTGTCGTTGGAAAATAAAATGAACAAGTGGCTAATATTCTGTAAGAGGGTCTGCTATAGAACGGTTCACATACCAACAATCCTGTATTGTTGAAATAATAACCTATATATGTACATAATAATGTTGTATGTATTGAATGGGAAATAAAGGATGAAACTGTTTTTTAATTTTATATGAGCTGAAAATAGGGTAAATTGCTACAATATTGGTCATAGTAATAATAAATGCTTTTTTGTATTTTTTTTAGAAAGTAATTTAGAACGTTTGTCACAAACCTTACGTTTTTAAATTATTATTATTTTTCGTTTAGTTTTAATGTGTCAATAATTCAGATATTTATATTTGTAGATATTTAGTAATTTAATTGAGCTTTCTTTTAACATAAAAATTTAGTGGTGTCAATAGCACACATTTTGAATACACTAACATATCTTACATGACTTTTAATTACTTCGTATACGTATATTAGATATTTTGCCATCTAATAACTTAAAACAAATACGGATTTAATTGCATACTTGAATATATCAAAAACCTGTTAAATTGAATTATTTCATAAAAAGAAAGTACCTACGACCAATTTATAAGCAATTTACCCTATAATCCTTGTTACACAATTAAATATTGTATGACATGACACGTGACAATAAAAATAATGACATTTTAAAGTTTCAGCAAAATAGCAGCAACAAAAAAACAGAAACAATACCTTTGGGTAAAACAAGTAATCCAAACATTGTTAAGCACAGAGTCCATGTTATACTTAGTATAGCTACGCAACCCTATTGTATAGAAAAATAAAAATAAAAAGTTAAATATAGTAAATTTGTCGCAGTATCCTTTTCAGAGAATGAAAAGTTTCTTATATTCTCCTCATATATCCATCAAAAGTTTTCAATTCTGTTTTGTTTGTTTGTAGGTATTTATGCTATATGTACCTTTTTGCTTGAATGTTGATGATACTTGTCCGGATGTATTGTACACATGTACCGATCGACCGCCATACAAACCAGAATTACAGCACTTTGTTGTGACAGGGCTCCACGTAATAAAGCCTACATATAACAAATATATTATAAAAAAGTAGAAAAAGATTATAGGATTCATGTAACTTTTTTTGTAATAAGATTAGTATATTGACTTTCAATTTAATTTTTTGTCAATATATGGGCTACAAAGTAATGTTTGAAAATCTATTGACAGTCGTCTGTCACAAGAAATTATTTGCAGATATAATTTCTTTGTTTTTAAACAATTTGTACAAACTATGTCGCAAGAATTTGATTACCATAGAAAAGGACATGCAAATCAATCCATCTTCAAAAATAATATAGGGATGACTACTCAATGATTTTTAAATATTAGCCCAAGTTATTGGTTGACCAGAACTCTGTGTAGGAATTTTAGTTTTTCTCCTAAAAATATCGATGAACTTATCCGAAAAGGTCATTGCTTCTTCGATTTTATCGAAAATAGGTGTACTACTGATTTTTCAGGCACTGATTTCGAATTTAGTAATTATCTTCAAGGTCAAAAGCACAACATTTATTTTTTAATTTTCATATCAATTTCATAGAACAATATTTTAAATAAGAGTTGAAATGAACCATTTTCATGCGAGGGTAAACACGAGTAATATGGTTTTTTAAGTATTTGACCTTGACGACGTTAAGGAAATCCTTGTCGCCACTTTTTATAATCATTGTACTAAGAAATCTGCTTCATACACGACAACTGGAATTTTGTCCCATGGAACGTAACAATAATAAATAATACAGATGATTGAAAATGTCAACCTGTTTAAAAATTGAAATAAATTTAATCGAAAAGTACTAGATCCACTTGAAAATGTCAAAAATTATGTACTTTCACTGTGAAATACCACATGACAACTGGAATTTTGACTATCTCGCATACAGTAGCAAATATAGAGTTTGTGCAACTCACAGAAGCAGAACATAAAATAGATTAATACTATTTTATGTTTTGCTTCTGTGTTAAAAGGAGAAAAAATATTTTTGTCATGACCAAAATACACGTGTAGGTGAAGTAAGAACATAAAAGACTGTATGCTAATTGTCAATAAAAACCGTGGGGGAAGAAAATTAATTTCCTTAATTGCGTAATTGTCCCTATTTATTTTTGATGATGGATTAATCTTATTAATTTAAAATTTTTGGGTCCTGGTCGACTAATAGAAGTTTTATAAATTTCGTAGCCCGATCATTGAGTAATCGTCCCTAATCTCTATATTTATTTTTGATGATGGATTAATTTGTTTCTTAAGTTAGTTCAAAATTCTGTTTTTACAATTCTTTGTCTTTAAAAACTTAATACTTTCTTAAACTCACCTGTATTTGACAGTAAATTTCACCATAAGGCCAACAATGAAACAAGGCAGGCAACACTCCGAACGGCGTTATTAATAGTCCAATTGCAAAATCGTTTAGTGCTAATGATGTTAATAAATATCGTGGCTAGAAATGAGGAAGAAGATTTTTTTTATTTTCTTTTCTATATTCGATTGGGCAAAAAAGACTTCGTATTTGCGTTTGGTTGTTTGGGGGCCCCCACTTTCGGGTCAGGAGGTAATTCAGTCGGACCCAAAAAAAATATTGTATAAAATATGTCACTTCCGTATTGTTTGTTTTTTATTACAAATATTATTTAGCTATATATATTTACCTGCGGATGAATGTACGGTGAATAGCGTCTATGATTTATCACAAATATTACCAATAAATTTGCAACAATTATACCAATAGTCAATAGCAGGATAAATAGAGCCTGAATTGTGTCAAATGGTCCAACGTAATAGATAAACGAACTGGAATAACGTGGATGTGCACAGCTAGCATTTCGTATATTCGGTGCTATGAGCCATGTCGATGCTTTCATGTCCATTGCATTTCTATATATAAATGATGCGTGCGTGGCGAATAAAATGAAAAATCATGTTAATCGAAGAGTTAATATTATATCTGATGATTTTTGATATTAAACTATAACTATGCTACATTGGTGCAATAGTTTTATGGTTTTGTTAATATTATATTACTAAATTAGAGCCCATGTGCACTTGAACAGAGATAAATTTCACCATGTTTTTATTAGCTTCTGATTGTTTGTCCAAAACATATGTCATGCACTTGATTTTAAACTGACTTCCTGACAAGTTTAACATTTAAAACTTTTAAAAATAGATCTGAACACAATGATGCAAATGCATTCTTTCTACTATTTTAGTAATTTTTCGGTAGAATTTAATTAATTTTAAAAAGATAGTTCGGCAAACTCTGCAAAATGTGTGTTTTTTCGGTATATATCACGCAATCGATTTTTAACTGACTGCCTGACTGTCTAGATTTTTTTCAGGCTTAAATAGTTTAGAACTTTTTTTTTTAAATATGAAATTAAAAACGTAAACAAATATTTCTAATTCGAAGTCTTATTTGAGAATTGGCTAGACATTCTCTATATTAGATTTAAACATTTTTAGCAAGTTCATTCATTTTAAAATCTCTATATACTATAGCTTTATAATTAACCGCAATAAATAAAAACTTCGTAAAATTTTATCATCTGGAATTATTTAAAAAAACACATTTTTCTACTATACTGTATGCTACAAATCATCATCATCATTAAAATAAATATATAAAAGCATACACATATGACTGTGGGCATTATCATTGTCCACACATTCCTCTGCTAAAATATAATATTCTATCTCAGCTATAGTGCTAACTTTCTATATATCGCATCATACACAGCAACTAAAATAGTAAAATTATAACTTCTATAAAGCTTGGAATAAGTTAAACCCATAACGTTATAAAGTAGATATGTTTGCTTTATATACTACTATATAGGATGCCCAGAATATAGTATCTGTGCTAAGGATATATTATATGCTTGGATATATATTTTCAGAGATATATAGAAAAACGGAAAATAGAAAATGATAAAAAATGCATTTTGCCTAAAGCAGATTATAATACAAAACGATTTTCCTCTATATGTATATAGAAAAGAAAATCAAGAAAAAACATTTGTCAGCTCTTAAATTCCAAACGTTCTGTTGTATGTTCTTTGCCACTCTTGACTCTATGCTATCTATTCTATATTACATTGCAATAATATAAAATTCATATATCCTTATATACGTTAAAGGACTAAAATAAAAATAAAAAAAAGAGTTTTAGGATGATAAATTTTTTTTTGTAGAAAAAAAAAACACTTTAATCATTAATGACTTCCCATATATCCATATATGAGGAGAATCGAAGAATTACATCGTTGTCAATGAACAAGAATGTGTATTATTTTTAGTCAATTGTTCTATATACGGATATGGGAAAAATTCCATTGGGGCACTTTAACCTATATTAACCTCTTTAAGTTGCGGGTTTCTCTCAGTTCATGTATATGGGAATTGCTATTAAATTGGTGATTAATTGTATGTAATGTCCAGGTTGTAAGAATTCTTTTGCTGGGTAATGAAAACTGAACTTTTTAGAAATTAACAATTATTTTCATACTATTATAGTGATATATTATTACATTATGGTTATATTGTCTTTGGATTTCTATATATTTTATATATGAAATAGTGAGTTATTTTAGGGTATTCATCAAACTTCACTGATGACGGGTTAGTCTAGAAATATTGCAACTCTTGTCGGTATAAATCAATTCACGCATTTTTTGGAGGCCCAGGCGAATATTATTGGAAAAACAAAAATATATTGCATTACATATAATAGTAATTTCAATATATTAAAATATTAAAATCGACCGAATTAATTAGTGCAATACATATAAGTATGACATGTTACGTGTGTTTATAAATATATAACTAAATGCGGTTTATTAATTATAAAAAAGAAATAAAAGCAGCGTTACAATTTTTATATAGCCAAAAGAAAAAAATTAGCATTCGTTGTAGCCCATTTGTCTAAAAATCTCCCAATCTGGCAACACTGATATTATTTTTGTATGAAAATTCATATACAATCGAACATATAATTCTAGGTTCTAATTGCACTATAATAAGTGAAAGTGCAAATTAAATGCAATATCCCCGACTGATACCAAAAGGATTTTTTGCTTTTATTAATCTAAATTCTCTTGATTTTCTTTAAACATTGAATGACGAAAACATGATTAAAAAATGCGTTTAGCTTCTATATCTATATATAGCTCTCTACATCTAGGTTAAAGAATATTATGATTTTTTTTATATATATTTAAATATCAATTTCCAACAAATTTGCCAAATTACAATAATATTTCCAATTTAAAGAAAAACAAACGAAAATCAATTTATAAAAATTCAAATTTTTAACCCATTTTCCCTGTATATATAGAAAATCATTTATCATCGGGATATGTATATGGGTGGACAAACTAGATAGACATAAATTTACTTCATATGTTATGTTTATGTTCTATACAACACATACCCCAACTATATAGTAAATATTTTAAAAACAAAGTTTGTCATATGGCTTTTGTACCAAAAAAAAACCTCACTTAGAATATATTTCATATAAAATGGATTTTTCTAAATTTGAATTTAAAATGTTTGTCCAAAATATATATTTTTTTCTGAAATTTATATATAAATATTGGTCCTTTGCTATGTATATGCATGTAATATATCACCTAGATATCTATGGCCTGAAAAAAATCGCCCAAAAAATATATATATAACATATGAACTTGGCTGCTGATTTGTTTATTTGGAAATTATCCAATTTTTTTCCATACACATTTCAAATTGTTCATAAAAAAGAATATACTCCAGCAAAACTTGTAGGTTTTCTGCTCGTTGTAAATAAAAACGAGAACAAAAAAGGAAAATTGTGCAAAAATTATTTATTTTATGCGGTTGTTTACTCTTGCACAACAAGAAGATTATAATGTGGACACGTATATATAGTCTGATATTTTGATATTTTATAAATGGTCAAGAATTTATGTGTATTTGTTGTATGTGGAGCAATGTGCAAGTTTTGTTTTTTATTAGAATTTGAAATTGGGCAGCTAAAATAAACCAATTTATATGCCACAAAACAAAAACTTTGTATCGTACACCTCAGTCTATATGGATCTGCATTTTATATACAAAAATAAAATGTATTTCTACAATACACTTTAAATCAAAATACTATTTTTATAACGTAGATGGATTTTATCGACTTAAATTCTTATTTTAAAAATGCATAAAGAATGATAGTGCTACTGATGATGTCCATATTTAATGAAGAAACATTAATTTAATTTATTTTTGAAAATCACGTAAAGTTGTTGGCCTACATATATGACACTAAGTGGGTTCCTCATATAGTATAAAACCAACCTCACTGTTCATCAAAAATATGACCTGTCTCTACAATACTCCCCTTTGCGATTCGGTCGTTTAAATCCAATCGAAAAAAAAGATAAAATGACAAAGGAGACTATTTTGTCGATTGCTGCTAAATAAATAAAAAACAAGGTTTTGTAAAATAAAATATTTATTTATTTTTCTTTGTATGGAATATCACATTTTGTTTTAATCAAATTTTGATTAGATCAAAAAATAATTTCTTGATCGAATCAATTTCATTCGTTTGATTTCTGATTTGATTCCATCAAAATTTTATATCACAACGCGTCAATTATTTTTAACAAGGTAATGGAGCGCTCCTTGTGAATATTTAATATTTTTTACAACAATTAAAGTAATTTTATTTTTTTTTAAATTCAAATTGATACCGTTCCATTAAATACACCGAATATGTTTTCTTATTATAGGAAAAAATATTGCAAATCCATTTATCAGGAAATGTCTTTAATCGTTTAAAATATTAAGATCGTATAATCCTGCGAAATAAGTGTTGGTCTTATATAATAATAATTAATTACCTTTTCCCTATATAAATACAAATAATTTTATTGACTTCAGAGTTAATTATCCCCAATAAATTTAATAAGCCAAAATCAACACAACTTATCACTTTATCTCGTGGCGGTAATTGGTCTATATAGAGAAATACATTATTTTCGCATTCCTGTTAAGTATATTGAAAACAAAAATCAAAGAAGAAAAGCTTAAAATTTTTCCAAGAAAATTTAATAAAATAATATAAGTTTTCTCTTTTATCCAATAAAGTGTTAAAATTGTGATGTTATAAGATTAAATAAGTATTTTATATAGAAAAGAGATTTAAACGCAGCGAAAAATTGTATATATTATAGAGGATTTATATATTTACAAAGTTTCTATATACAAATTTTAACCCTTTCATGGACGTATATAGGCATTTATAGACCCGATATTTGGTGTTAATTTGAGGTTTCGTACTGTAAAAATACAAAATTAATAAAACTAAATTGAAACCTTATTTAAATTTTTGTAGTAGTTAGCCTCGTTGGTCTCTGCTTAACCCTCTAGTGCATAAGACTGCTTTGAGGCATGGTGAAAGATATTCCAAAATAATCGTGTAGCAGAATTTGTTTTATACGTTTTCGTAATTCCGATAATAGTCAATGAACCGCTCTACATTTTACCGTTTGCCGCATTTCTGTAGCGCTAACCGTTCTCTGGAAATTTCAGTTCAAAGTCAAAATTTGTATAAAAAAGTAGAAAACCGTTATTTTTTACATAACAAAATTTTTGAAAAACAAATTAAATAGTAATTTTTGACGAATCGAGCTGGAAATTACTCAAAGTGCTTTATTGATTTGAATGCATTTTGTATCAAACATTTACATTTTTCCGCGTTCGTATGCAATAGAGGATTAAGAGTTTTTGAGTTTGATTATATCGGTGCGACCGAAGATTTTCTAAATTCTAAAAAAAAATTCTCAAAAACTTTTTATTTTCAGGCCTTAATATCATTAAAAGCGATTGCCTGTGGATCGGAAGTCACGAAAAGCTGATAGACCACTATAATCACCACCAGCTACCTATATGAGAACAACAGACAGAGTCCAGTGGCGTATTATGGGGTAATTGGGGCCTTTTAATCGTATATAAATAACAGTAAGTACATTATTATAAACGTATCAAGCTAAAAGTGCCATGTAGCAAATTTTTTTAGTAAAAAATATTTTAAAACAAATTTTGTAATTTGAGGGCCTCCATCCTCTTTTTATCAAAGTATAACTAACAGAAAGGTCATCATTATACAATTATACATGTATATCAAATCAAAAAGTAATTTTAAATATATATGTATATAATTTGGGGCTTTCTTTGAGCCGGGGCACGCCCTGGGCATTTGCCTAATTGGCCAATAGGGAAATACGCCGATGGTACTCATGTAGTGTCCAAAATCCTGCTTATCTTTAGTCATATATATGTCGGTGTACTATTGCACAGAATAAATATACTTAGATAATTCAGAATGGTCACTTAGTGTAAAAACCCGTAGCTTGAAAAATTTCGTCCTTTGCGCCACTCGTGTTGATTGAACAAACTATTCACAGGCACTACATGTTTAAGCGAAAAAATTATTGGCGAATAATTTATTGGAAAATAAGAGAGCGAAAAATGAGAAAATGTAAACAAAGGTATGTGAGCGGGAAAATTGTACACTACAAAAAAAAAAGATTTTAGTGTTGCCATTAAGAAATATGGCTGATTTTAGTATTAAATAAAAATAAAAGTTTCGCCTTACAATTAGCCATGTTGATAATTATCGCCAAAAAATGTGTTAGTTGGTATAAATTTTGATATAGACGTCACTCGTCAGTGAAAATTGCATGGTATCAAATTAAAAAAGGTAAAATGGTCCCTTTGGAGTATACAAGACAACGCTAAAGGGTTAACAAATATTTATTTATATAAAGCTAATATATTTTAAGACACTCCGTGCATTTGCAATTCTTTCAAATCGAATTATATAAATAAGAAGAAAGATTGAGCGAAGTTTTCCCAAGAAAAACGAATTTTTATAAGGGTTTTAAATCTTTATTTAAAGGATTGGATTAAGATAATTTATTGGCTCAAATCAAACTATATAATTAAAATTACATTTTAAAATAAATCAACAGGACCAAAGATCAAATTACACATGCGTTTTTACCTTCATTGGTAAAAGGTGAGTTTGAAACTTTGACATTTGATTTACAATTCTCCCCCTCTTGCCAAGGGGTTAAGCGACTATCCGTAAAAACGTTGTTTAGGCATCCCCTACAAAGTTTGAAAGGAAAGTCCCTATAAATCCTTATCATACAACAGGGATGTTTGGAAAAATATTAAATTGTACAGTCTTTCACCTAATATTTTCGTTCTTAAAATATAATATTATGTTCTT
>JANSTW010044347.1:0-13738 GCA_027564275.1 Diadocidia ferruginosa
AACTTTTTTAGAACCCCCACAATGTTAAACAATTTCATTCCTGAGCGTAGCAACGCACGCCGGGTACCAGCTAGTTGTCAATAATTGTAGATTTTACAATTTTTTTCGTCAAAACGAGTAAATGTTAATTTTACATATAGAACTTCAAATGTACAATTCTCAAATTGTAAATCTGATGGTTCTAAATTGTCATTCTTACAATAATTTTGTTATTGATTATCTTGCACTGCAACAATTTGCTCAGACGTTTTTGTACCGCAGTTAAGTCGGTCGCGTGATGTCCGTATAAGTTTACACTTCACCTTTGATATAGTCGTCAATGAAAACCATGGTATTAGATCGAAAAAGGGTAAAATGGTCCCTATGCTCCCTCGCTTTGGAGTAAAGGACACGATGTGATAATATTTTCATGGATAAAAACAAAAAACAATTTTCAGATGTTGTAATTTTTAATTTATTCAATTAAATACAGTTTTTTATACATTTTTAAAATTAATTAACTTTATAATATTGTAACTTGATTAATTTTTGCATATTCGAAATTTTGTTTGGAATTTAAACATTTGTTTATGATGTTTTGTGATCTTCTTCAATAAACTATATAATACAATGTTACTAATTAAGAAATTTACAGTACCTACTAGTAATTCTACTATATAAAACAAATTGGATATGTTAAATTAAAATAATAGTTTGATATTTGACAAATTTATACTCTATATCGACGGATCCAATATATACATTGTAGTCTACAAAGTCCATATCTATGAACACTTTGAAATTTTTCGAGGAAGCTTTAATTAATTAAAAAAATAATATTAAGCTGTATAGCACAGTTTAAAATAACTAATTATTATAATGTATATGGCTAATGGCTATACAAGTCAATTATTTAAAAAATATCGATTTGATAAAATTGTCTTCATTTAAAATATCTTTGTCAATAAATTGAGATTTTTAAATATTCTCTTAATTTTCAAAATGCCGATAGACTCGAACCCATCACTATTGATCAATTTTTGTAGTAGTCCTATATTTTCAGATTGTAATGAAAACTATAATGCATATTTCCACGAACTACATTTTCTCTTCAATGTATAGCTGCTATGTGGATGGATTGCCAACTTATCTAAACGATTTGAGATTAGAACATGTTATTGGGATAACAATTAAACTACCAGAGACTTACCTCATTTTTAGTTAAGTTTGTACAATTACTATGATGATTTGTTGGCGATGGAGAGGAGGGTGTTTTGCAGGTTTGTTGCAGCATTGACCAAGATGGTGGCGACATTACTTCACTTTTCGACGCTGTTGTAGAAGCTTCAATTACAACAATATCACTTTTTTCGTCATTTATTGCTTCACTAATCACATCATTGTCGTTTACATTAAGTTTTGATTGATGTTCATCGTCAACATCATCACCATCATTATTCAAATTATGAAAGTTATTATTATTATTATGATAGTGATGGTGATGATGATGTTGGCTATCACTTAAAACACTAATTTTACAATCATCAATATCCAAAATATTATCCTCAGTTGTTTCAATGTCGACCATTTCATCGTCACTTGAACGATTATCATCATCATCAACGTTGTTGTCCATTATCATCATGACGTTGTTGTGTGTAACGTATTTTTCGTCAACTTGTGGCGGCGGTGGTGGTGGCAGAAGAAGAGGCGGTGGCGACGTACGCGGTTGTTGTAACGACACAAGTATGGCGGAATTCTGTTGTTGAGCTGCTGCTGCATATATTGCCCGAACGCTGTCCACCATCATTATTGATCGCTGTTGTTGGTGTTTCTGGGTATGTTGTTGATGATTGCTGTGATGATGATGATTGTTGTGGTGATGACGATTACTATGATGATTATTTAGAACTGGTTTGAATGCTGAATTATTATTAAATTGTATTTTACTAGCTGTGTCCAAAACGGGCGTTTTGGGCGATTCTTCACAGTTTATTGATTGGTGCTTGCTACTATTGCTATTATTGCTTTGTTGATTATTTAAATTGCTATTACTATTATTAAATAAAATTGATGTGGCCGGTGAACGATGTGGCTGTTGCTGTTTAAGCCAACCAGGCAATGCATATGTTTGAAATTGAAATGCCTGTTTGGAATGTTGAGCATGTTGCCACATATAGTCCATCATAAATGATCGAGGAAATGGTAATGGAAGATCGGTGGGTAGTGATACGTTTGTTTGCATTGATTGTTGGGAAGAGAGATGTGAATTTGTTGGCGAAATCATTGATGCAGAAGTCGTTACAGATGCGGCTGCTGCTGCTGCAGCTGCTGCATTTGCTGCTAAAACTGCTGCTGCCAAATTGGAATGATGATGATGTGAATTCGATTGCATTGTAGATCTACTTTGTGATGGAAATTGAAGTGATGGTGTTGGAGAAGAAGTTGACGCTGACGAAGAAGTTGAAGATGCTGCAACGGCTGCTGCAGCCGCTGCAACTACAACAGCTGCTTGCATTATTGGTGGACTAACTTGATGATGATTGTGATGATGTTGTTCTTTAAGACGTTTTGGTGGAGAGAGATGTTGATTATTTAGATTATTACTACTATTACTACCATTACTATGATTATGATGATGATGGTGATGTGGCGAACTGGAATTCATAAGTCGCTTTCTTGTGCCACCGTTAAACATTGCTTTTACATCTTCCCATGCATGTATCACTTCTTCTGATGGCCGGCCACTCAATTTTAAATGACGACGCCACGAATTAAAATTTGCCGCATCCGGTTGAATGTATTTATCGGCTGGTCCGATACGATGTGAATGAAATATGAACTTATTTGGTGAAAAGAACAGGCCACAATACGAACATTTTATACATTTTGCACGTGACGAATTGTAACGGGCTGGTAAAAAAGAGCCACGACATCCCCACGCACACTCATGATGTACGGTAAATGCAAAGTCATCGGGCAGTCTTGGTGGTGCATTATCGCCCAAAAAAGACTTGCACAAACGTTCAGCCTCTCGCCTTGTGATCATACCACAACGTCTTGAACTCACTGGCATTGCACCAGCCCGTCGCAAAATTTCCAATTGCACTGGTGTACATTGAACACATGTAATGCCCAGTGCTACTCGTCTATTATGTATTTCATTATAACTAAATTGCTTTAAGAGGGTATTTGATATTTGGGCTAAACATAAACGCTCCTGGCCTTCGATGAACAGTGAAACTATCGGAATACCATACAGCTGAACGGTACCAACCTGCAATTAAAATTTGGTTTTTTAACTAGTTTTGGACGCAGCCGTCGGGTAAGCTTTAAGGTTAGTACTTATATCTACCTGATTTGGCTTTGGATTATTGCTCGTTGTTGTGGTCAACGACGATGATGATGTTGACGATGAGGACGATGATAGTGCATCAATAATTGTGGTCGTTGTGGTGGTCGACTGATGTTGGAAGTGAGCCGCTGCAGCTACCTCTGAGTCCAGAATGCATTTCATTAGATGTGCCGGTGGCGAGCAGACGGCTGAACGGGAATCCATTCTATAAAAAAAAAATAAAATGTTCATAGAATTTCGTGGCAGTTTGCCAATTTTGTAAAATTAATTAAAACTATACATATAATTAATTATCCAAATGAAAAGAATTGGCATTTAAAAATGATTATAGGCTATATAATATACAAATACCTATATATAATTAACATTTAAAATGGTTATAACACTTCTGCTGTAAAAAAAAGTGCAATAAATAACAACACCACATTAAAATTGAAACACTTGAGATGTCAAGAGTGTTTTTGCGTATATGTGAATAATTTCGCCCTTCTTCAAATAGCACCAAGTACACAATACACATATATATATAATAGTACTTTGCTAATTCATCCAAAAAAGGGTGTAAAATAATCAACAAACATTATGTATGATTACAACAGCATTATGCCAAAACAGATATTTGAATTATACGGTGTGGCTTTCTACACAAGCTTTAATTGAAATGTCACGCATTGTGTGTATATGTTAACTTATGTAATTTGTATAATATACAATAAAACCACCCTCTTCCTGTTGCCGTTGCATTTTGCAATGATATCATTTATTATATGTATAAATACGCAATATTATACAAAGTGTTGTTTAAATGTCAACCGTGATTGGTATTTAAATTATTTTAAACTATTTAAGTAACGGTATGTCAAACACTGTTATTGAATTATTCAATATATATTGTATATATACGTTTACCAATATAATCAATTCAAAATCTATTTAATACTGCCAACTTATTTATCAAAGCTTTACGAGAGATTATCCGCAATATCCATATAGTTCATATATGTGAGGCTGTGAAAATTTCTATTTTATATCCCTCTTAAAATATTAATCTGTTTGCATTTACGTAAATATTTTGTGTGCAAAGTATTTAAATATATAGAGTGTTGTAATTAACTATCGAATAATTATTTGAATGTTTTAGATTTTAGATTTTTAGAATATCAATATATAGTGTGATTAAGATAAGCAGAGTATACGTAAAACACGAAATTTTTCTAAATTTTATATCAATAGTTTAATAGATTTCCATATACGATGTTAAGACGATATTTGTAATTTTTAGAATCTACAGCGTTTTCTTAGAAAAAACTTTCATGAGTTTCAGAGAAATTTCATTATTACCTTAAAATTTTTTTTTAACAATTCAATATTATTTTTGAGATTTCTTGTGACTTTTTTTAAAAACTCTTTAAGCTTTTTTATTGTAATTTTCAGATTTTCCCAAAAATAAATTGATTTTTGCATTTTGTTCTGATTTCAAAAAATTTAAAGAACTTCAGAAAAAATTAAAATTTTAATAAATAATTTTTTACATATAATATGTTCCAAAGCGTCCTTTAACAAGCTTTAATTGCTAAAATCACACGAAAACTATATATTTTTTGTGTCTTTTTTGTTATGCCATGTCATCTTTAACAGAGCTCCTTTTGCAATTAAAATCGGCCATTTTTAATTATCTGTCAAAATAAATTTACGTATTATTTTTTATTTGGTTAAAATTCGTCTAAAAAATTTAGATTTATATATCATTGCCAGACTATATAAAGTAATTGCTATATTTATATTCATATATTTTTACCTAGATATAGTACCTTAATTGAAATATTTAATTTCATCTGTCGTCATAATAATCTTTTTATTTCTTTGAACATATAAATATAAAATAAGCTCTTTTATGTATATTGTATATACATATATACCTACCTAATGTAAATATTATACAATTTTCTCAACGAAAGCTAATAATTTAAAATGTACAAATTTGTCAAATTCTATTATATAATATAAAAAGAACACATTGCTCACACTCCAAAAATATTATTATATGCCCCAAGGCATCCAACCAAAAATTTCCTCTCAGCTAACTTTATTATTATAAAATATAAACACAAAAATGTTCTATATAAAGTTTGCCTGCAAAATATTCATTTTACGAAAAAATGGTTATTTAGCTCCCACCACCATCCTATATAAACTTTAATGGGGCCAAAATATATAGACGCCCCCGAAAATGTTTAACATATAGAAGAAGAGATGTTCTGGGAACAACTACAAGGTAATAGAATTTAAATATGTGTGCACTTATAAATAGCTTTTATATATACACAACAAATTAATTTAATCTTTTTGAATTAATATTATTATGTATATAGAGAGTTTTGAATAAACCATGCAGGCGCTTTTATAATTTAATTTACACAAAATATGGGTACGAGTAATTGAATTTGGGTGAACATTGGTTGGCTCATCATCAACGCCGCGCCGCTGCCGTTACACAATTTCAATGCAAATTTAAATGTAAATTTTATAGGTTCACTTATCTATATTATATAGGTATAGGTTTACATTTTATCATGCAAACCTTTTTGACGCTATATAAAACTTTTTTACAATTGCTGTCAAAGTAAAAATTTTCATAAAGAGAAGCAATTTTGAGTTGACCAGTTAGTTAGAAACTTTTGGAAAATACGAGGGTTTGATGGTGAGATATAATAAAACACCCAAAGACAAAGCGTCCAAAAGCTTTAACAAGTTTTTTTTTCTAATTCTAAAACCGAATTAGCAGCCAAATTATAAACCCATCGCTTAGTTTATAATTTTTGAAGTGAAAACTTCTTTAGGAGCATTGAGCACTTTTCCACAGAGGTAAAAAATACAATTTAACGTTATTAACATCATCGAATTATCAAATGGGAGGAGCTTAAGGTGAATATATAAAGGGACAACATTTTATTTCAGCAGTCATTATAGTTTAGTTTTGCCTCAAATCAAGTTGTACAAGACAAAATGCAGCTGTTTTTAAACTAAAATAAAAAAATGTATAATATTTTTCTTATTATTATTGATTAAATAATTTTTTTTTACAAATTATTTCTGGACATTACAAAAACAATTTTTCAGATTCTAATTTGGACTTTTTTTGTAACGAATACCGAATAGCAATAATTTTTTTGTATACAAAAAGGAAATTAGTATATTCAATATAATGGGTCCTGGGCGCACGCATATATCGTTTATTCAGCTTCATTCAAATAAATCATTTAAATAATTTTCTGTACCTGATCATTGGGATATATTTCTCTTTTTTATAGATTATTTATTCACTTTGTTTATTAATTGGATTAATAAGATATTAATAATATGTATTAAACTATTCGCATTGTTGTAACAATTTCAGAAGCGCAAAATAATTCATCTTAAATTTTCAATATAGTAGATTTAAATGTTAGGTATCATTTCTTTAATTAATTTTCTATGACATAATATTAGAATGTTGTTAAAATAAATAAGTTTTGGGAAAACTTAATAAAAATGTTCACCAAAACATAAGATTTATTTTAAAAAGTTACTTTTCTAAGTTTTGGTTTTATTGAAGTGAAAACTTCCTTAGGCGCTTGTTGTATTTTACTAAGACTATAAACCAGAATGACTGTTGAAATTTAATTCTGCCCCTTATAGTAAATGTTTTGCATTTCAAACTTCTCCCATTTGATAATTTGATGTTGATGACGTTGCAACAATAATTTAATAGTTTGTTATATATTAACACAGGGCGATAATTATTTTTTTTTTCAAGCTTTTCTTTTACGCAATAAGTGTCCATTCTGAATTACCTATATATTTTATTTTGTGGTGTAAGTGTCCTTTCTTATGATTTATTCACTGCTTTTACCGCCTACAAAATGATGCTTAATTTATGAATAATTATAACTATATTATACATTTATTTATAATATAGTTTCTAATTGCGGACATAATGGAGTGTGTATACATTAGACAATACTTAAAAAGCACTTTGAAATGATTTAATATTTATGCATTACATTTACATAAAATCATAAAATAGTATATAGAAAGTATGTGAGGAAACATTTTATTCTAATAAATGTTATAAATTCAAGTGCGGAACAACATCTGTTTAGGAGGAGATGAAGAAAAATAGGCGAAATCAACGATTTTTCCTAAGTGTTGTTTGATTTACTAAACGGTCTTTGTATGGTTCCAAACAATTATTAAGTCATTGTATTTATTTTTATTTCGTTCTATATGTAAAACAAGTTTCAAGACGAATAATTAAGGACTTAATTACTCATCAGTGTACAAATTTATATTTGATCACATAGTCCTTGATAAAATATTGAAAAAGTTCGGCCCTGTAGATAACTTGTATCGGACTATCGCCTTGCATATTCTATTATAGATGATTATACAAGCTTGAAAAAAAGACCGTAAACATAAACCATTTTTAAAAATTTATGCAAATCGATCAAACGAAAATAATATTAATATAATTAATAATATTTATGCAATTTTGCAATATTATGTGACTCCAGCTATTCGCCAGAGCCTGTGGCTCTAGCTTATGATGTTTTTTACTCATACCGACAAGGATTGCACTATTTCTAGGATAACCCGTCGTCAGTGGAGTTGGATAACACCACACTCATCTAAAATTGGTGTATTCCTGAGATGTATATAGCTGCAGCGAATTATAACAAGAAAGCAAATAAAATGGTAATAATATGAAAAAATATTTTTCAAATTACTCCAATGCAAATACACATCTCGCACAGCTGGCCACACAATACCGCAAAAAAACTCACTATACATATATGATATAATATACATTATATGCTTTACTACAATAAGATTTAATATAACATGGAGTAATGTCCATCGATATTATATTAACAATTGCAAGTTATTTACAAAGAATGTAAAGAAATCTTCTATGACGGAAGTGAATGTTTTTTACCCCTAAAACTATTATAATAAAATACTAACTTTTTTCTATCTTGAGTTTCAACAAATTTAAAAATTTAAGAACAGGCTAATCGAGCCTTCAACAAACTATGATGTTGTTTACTCATACCGACAAGGATTTTTATGCTCTTCTAAAATGACCGAATAGATTAAAATACAATACAAATTATAAAAAAAAATCATAGTATGTGTAAATATAGCTTTTTTAAAATGGAAAATGTATGGAAAATACTTTTTACGTTACCCCTCAAAAATACTTCATTAATGAACTAAGAGTGCATCTCACGAACACGACAAGTTTATTATTACTATTTTTTTTTTGTTACAAAAATTGTGTTCCTTTCATGTATATTTCTAATTCGTTGCTGGCAACAGATCTATGAATTCTTGGGGTATAGTAAACTAGATAGCTATAATAGTAAATAGTTTCAACAAGGTACTATACAATTGAAAATCGGTTGTAGAAAAGATTCAATTTTTTCTTGCCCAAATTTTATTTTATTTTTCAATTTTATAAAAGGAAAAATCGATTCCCATCTTTTTTAACTCCCTCCTGTGCATTAAATATTTTATTTTTAAGCCCCTCTTCCTGCTAAAGCGGCCAAGAGCGACAATCTCAAACATTTTTTAGGCGCTCATCCTCAAATCTAATCCCTAGAAAGTTTAGAGTATAGCGAGTCTTTGTCTTTGTGTTAGTAAGTTTAAAGCAAGTGGACAACTGTGTCGATATAATTGGTACCAACTACCAGCCAATCAGTGCTCTCCTGTACCATATCTAAACATGGTAACTCATTATTTGTAGTTTTGAGAAAAATGAGTTTGAATGATTTTCTTGATTTTTGAAATAAATTAGCTGTGACAAAATGGTTTATTGTGAAAAATTGAATTACTGACTTAAATATGTTTATTGCTTTACCATTTTTTTTTTGATTTTCTAGAACTAAGAATAAATTCTTTCTTACCGTTAAAAGAAATTACTAAAGCAAAAAGTAGACTTTATGATTGCATGAGAACGGGAAAACGTAGAGAAAAACTAAAAAGAGCAGAGGAACAATAAGTTGTGTTACTTAAGGCAAAAAACAAAAACATAGCAACTTTAGTTGCTATGTTTAGATGTTGTACAGAAGAGGAACGATCGCTCCTATGAAAAATATCTTTGTAATGCTTTACACTGAGCACTTTAATTTTTATTCCTATATTATAACCAGGGTCCGGATTTTATTGTACTTAAAAATTATTTAAAAAAAAAATTATTAGGAATATGTACATAAAAAATGTATTTAAAATAGATAAATATGTATTTAAATATATAACAAAAAACAAAATATGCACCAAAATATGCATTAAAAAATCAAATATTAGAGAAAAAATCGGTCCGAAAGCTCCCAGCATAACTGGGATGCTGCTTTTACTATCTTTAACATTTGAAAATTGACACAAATCGATAAATTTTCTCTATTAGTACATTTTTGAACACAAAATGTAAAATTATATATGTAGATGTTTCCAACATAAAAATTAAGATGGTATAGGAGCACTTAAAACTCACCTACACTAAAATTGATCATAATCCGTAGAACTTTATCTAAATGCTTATATTTTTCAGTGATTCGAAAACAAAATCTTTTGGAGCCCTAGTTAACCTTTTACCTATAGTTTTCTAATGCAATTCTAGAAAATAGGACTATAAAAGACTCATTTCCAGTCAAATTTGTCTAAATTCGTTTACAGGTAAAAAACTTTCCATATATTCATATTTTTATATATACTCTCACCCCTACCAAAAATTGACCAAATCCTGCGACTGGTTTTTTAAACATGTAAAAAAAATTAAATAATTGTTTTTCTTAAATTATAAAACCAAATTGAATGAGTAAAAATTCTGAAAAAACGGATTTTGAGCCATTCCACCTTATTAATTTAAAAGTCCTTACATATAATATTTTTATCAGAAGATGATGATTCTCTATATAATAGGTGATCAGAGCCTTCTTGCTTCCCCTCTTAACTGAATGTCCCTCTAAATAATATTTAGAATACATATTTTTTAAGTAAATAGTGTATTTTATCATACATTTTAACAAAAATGTACTAAAAATATGCAATTATAACAAAATATGTAAAAATATGCATTTATCCCTAAAATATGCAAAAATATGTATTAGTAACAAGTATGTCCCAAAACTCTTAAAAAATTCCAAAACATTTATATCCTTTATTACATTTTAGAAATATGTCTCGAGAACAAACTTCTATTTACAAACTTATCCGGACCCTGGTTATAACACCTTACAAATGTTTTTTTTTCTAATAATCTAATATAATAGACGAATATTCATTCTCGTGTGGTTCGAACTGTATATGATATCAAAGTAAATTTAATCCAAGTTTTTAATCAAATTATTTACCAATAGCAATTTTTATGATATGCCTATTCGTGAAGCCACTGAATTAGAAAATTTATTAAAAAGTCAGAAATTTAATAATTTAAAAAAAAAATTTTTAGGATGTATTTTTTCATGTTGATATATTATAGATTATAGTCAATATTTCAAAAAACTTCAACGACCGGCATATCAGCAAAGTTGTATGCTGACAATTTTTAAAAAGCAATGTTAGAAATTGTTGGAAACATTTTTAGTGAAGCCTATAGCTACCGTATAGAGTCTGAAAGGTGTTTTATTACGTTAAAAGGAATAAAACATTTTTGCGCAGTACAATGGACCAAGAACGACTAAATGCTTAGTCGTTTTATCGATAGATAGAAAGAAATTAAAAACTCCTTCGTTTATTATTGATTTAATTGTAACATTAACAACAATAAAATATTTGATATATATTTTTTTAATATTTTGGGCTCAAGCTTTTAAAAGTATCACGTAATTTGATACTGGGAATTCAAATCTGGTAATAAAAAAGTAAGGTAAGTGCATTTAAAATCTTTTTCCAGGGACCCACTGATATGTGGAAATAATATTTAAATAACATTTTTTATGCAGATTCACCATTTGCATGATAACAACATTTCGGTTATACGTCAAAAATAGTTTGTAATTGCAATTTAGTTCTGCTACTAATAGTACAAGAAATAAGGCAATAAAAAAGGGTCAAATGTCTCAAACGGTGCGGATTTTTTTTTTGAATCTGGTAGCCTATACCTATAGACAATAAAAAATCAAAATTTGTGAACTCTGAAAGTCGCCGCTTCTGCCGCCATCTTCTAAAAATGGCTCTGATTTCGGGCTTTGGTCTTTTATCTCAAAAACTGTACTTTTTAACGACTAAGATTTTATTGCAGTATTATAGGATATAAAATTACCTAGAACTTTACTAAACCTTATTTTTTTGTAATCCGTATAGATTTTGAGATATGTCTATTCACAAACGTTCAAATTTCAAGATTTGGCTAATTTTTCACTTTTTTCGCTCTTTTTTGGCAAATATCTTTTTTTCGGTAGGTCTTACGTAAAAAGTTGGTTTTACAATATTATTCAACTCATATTCTATAATTATGTGTTATGTTCAGTTTTATGAGTCGAATAGTTTTTGAGATATTCTTGTTTAAATTTCATACTGCCCAAATCTATTGTTTGTATTATACACTAGGTCAATCTGTGCAAATAAAAGTAACAAATCGACTTTTAGTTTTTTTGGTTTCTTATAGTCTCAGTATCTTCCGAAAAAGAAAGCCTAAAAAACTGACCATGGGAAACCGACTTTTGGGCCGGTTTTTAGACCAAATTTGGTAGTTTTTCTTTTGGATGTTATGACCAAAACTATAAAACTAAAACTTCTGGTTGCATTTTTTACCTATAGAATATTAAATTAACTTTTATTTAATAAATTGCATGACCGATTTGGACATCAGAGTTGCTTAAAGCATAAAACGCAAAAAACACCGAAAAATCTACGTTGAAAATTTTTGTCGGGTTTTTGCCAGATAGATCCAAAAAATTTACTGTTGACAGTCTCTTTTCGTATTATAAACTTATATATATAATTAAATATATTAATTAAGAACAAAATATTTTAGTTTTGGCGTCGCCTATATATCTCTCAAATAATATACAACGCGTTCTAGTGGAATTTTATTTTTGTTGATATTTTTAGGCAACCCTGATATCTAAAACTAAAATATTTTATCCTAAACTTATATATTTTATTATATGTATAAGTTTATAACACGAAAAAAGACTGCCAACATTACATTTTTTGGATCTATATGGCAAAACCCCGACATAAATGTACAATTTAGATTTTTCGGTGTTCTTGTGTTGTATGCTTTAAGCAACCCTGATGATAACTAGTATGGAGTAGTGGGTAAAGTTACGGCTCCGTAATCAAGAGGTTGTGGGTTCGAGGCTTGGAAGGGCCAAAAAATTTTCAAATCTGGGTTATCACCTTTCATTCGCAGGTGTTTATTAAGAAGCGTTTGCAGTGGCCCGGAAGTCACTTAAAGCTAGGCTGAACATAATTATTTGGAACGAAATCAGGACAAAAAACCTGTGAATCATTTTTTAAAGTATTCCCCTTTTTGGATTTCCAATTTTTTTTTACTATCATCAATTTTTTTCTCGAGCTTTGGTTTTGCTACTATATCTCGTAAATTATTGAAAGTTTGGAGGGTCGAACTGCCTGAAAGGCCGGAGTGCACTGTTATGAATTCAAAAAAGCATACAAGGTACTCAAAAAATGGTTCAGACGCTTTTTTTGTCAGACTGCCTGCCTGGGGGGTCGGAATGCCTGCCTGGAGGGTCGGACTGCCTGCCTGCCTGGGGGTCGGACTGCCTGCCTAGGGGTCGGACTGCCTGCCTAGGGGGTCGAACTGTCTGCCTGTGGGGTCGGACTGCCTGAAAGGCCGGAGTGCACTGTTATGAATTCAAAAAAGCATACAAAGTACTCAAAAAAATGGTTCAGACGCTTTTTTTGTCGGACTGCCTGCCTGGGGGTCGGACTGCCCACCTGGGAATCGGACTGCCTGCCTAGAGGGTCGGACTGCCTACCTGGGGGGTCGAACTGCCTGTCTGGGGGGTCAAACTGCCTGTCTGGGGGGTCGGACTGCCTGCCTAGAGGGTCGGACTTCCTACCTGGGGGTCGGACTACCTGCCTGGGGGGTCAAACTGCCTGCCTGGGGTCAAGCTGCCTGCCTGGGAAGTCGGACTGCATGCCTGGGGGGTCGGACTGCCTGCCTGGAGGGTCGGACTGCCTGTCTAGGGGTAGAACTGCCTGCCTGGGGGTCGGACTGCCTACCTGTGGTGTCGAACTGTCTGCCTGTGGGGTCGGACTGCCTGGGAGGCCGGACTACACTGTTATGAATTCAAAAAAGCATATAAAGTACTCAAACAAATGGTTCAGGTGGTTTTTTTGTCCTGATTTTGATCCATACGTTTTCTCACACAAATTGTTTCTGCTTGTATTTGT
>JANSTW010044358.1:0-13737 GCA_027564275.1 Diadocidia ferruginosa
GTATATTATTTTTACCGCGACATTTGTATGGTTTCTTAAAACTTGTTTAAGCTTTAAACGTTAAATGATAATAACATATAATATACGCAAGTATATAACTTAAAATGTTGTACAGAGCTTTTTAATATAATAAAATTATTAGCAATTATTAGTAGTTATCCATATTAAGATACTAAATTATATTTGTACCCAATTTTTAAATAATATTAAAAATTGATTCTGAGAAAGAAACACAAAAAAATGTTTTTTTTTTCAATCGACCTTGTAACTATTAGAAAATATATGTAACAAAATAATAGTCAAAATAATAAATTATTAATTTTAACCCCATTCTCATACAGTAATGAATAATTTATTGTGCGATAAAAAGGGAAATATTTAGTATATGCTTTATTACATGAGAAAAATATATATATTAAATAATATTTTGATAAGGGTGAAGCAATGATAGTATATAAATGTTATAAACGTAAAATATATTTGTAATGTATACAACTTTAAAGTTTATGTCGTAAACAATTTATATTTAATATTTAAACAATTAATTTTTTTACCAATATTTATAATAAAAATATGTTTTTGTTTTTTTAAACATATGCGATAGTATATTTATTTATTAATTAAAACAGCAGTATCATTGCCTTTCTATATAATATATATTCTTATAAACGACGTATAAATTTGTTCTAATAAATTTATATTTATATTTTTTTGTATTTTTTGAAAGCCACTATTCACTACAATTAAAACCAATAAAATTTCACCAATCATAAATTGTTAATTTAAATTTCTTGCAAATTTAGGAGAATGCGAAAAGTAAATTTAAAAAAGAAATTATATATCAAATCATGCCAAGCTCTTAATGACATGTCAGGCAATTTTGTGGAACTTCTTCAAATAAAAGAGTTTTTAATAAAATATTATACACTATATACTTAGGCTATATGAAAATAATTAGATGCAATTATTCATTTTCCATAAGTTTTATAAGGTTTCATGCGAGACATAAAATTCCTAAAAATCGCTCGCCACTATAAGACAACTTTTTTATTCAACTATTCAAATTACCCATCGACACTTTGTACGTTTCGTTGCATTTTGTTGATATATCCGATAAATGGTTTATGTCAGCAGGATTTCCATCGGCTATTTTTGCATCAACAGTTGTTGCTACAGTAGCATTGCCATCGGCCACTACAGCTGTTGTATTTGTAGCTGTATTTTCACAATAAATTAGAAAAATTGAGCAAAAAATTTGCATAAAAAACAAGAAATTCATTTTAAAATTTCGATCACTTTATTCATTTAAAAAATATCTCATATAGATTGCAAGGCAGAACTGGAGTTTTTCCACAATTTACATAATGTTTTATATATAAGAGGAAAATTAATTTGAAATTTTAAATTCAATACCCAGCAAATTATGATACAAATTCTCTGTATATAAAAAAAAGGAAATGCATTTCAGCTATAAAAAATAGACGCAAATTGAGATCATTATATTTTCAACAATAAGCCTAGATTCATTATTTTATTAAAATTTAAAAAAAAAATCACATTTCGTGCATATTGTTATATACTATAATAGTTGTTACAAGTTAAGCTGTATAAAAGCCAGCATAAAGTGCTGCGTGGAAAGCGTCGGTACTCTCTGCTCCAGAGTTTGTGAGTTAGATTCTATGTCTGACCTAGACAGTATACTTTTGCTGGCTAATAACATAGTTATACTAATGTAATAAGATTTACCTACTTATTACTAAAGATATATCTGGTGCGACATCCTGACAACATACTATACATTAAAAACGGTTTGTCTTGAAAACATTTGTAGTAATTATACAAAGCTTCGCACACTGCCCTATAGCATAGATGGTGGCGAGGTATTTTTTTAAAATGTAAATGTAAAACTTCAACAATTAAAACAACAACAAAATCTTGTTGTTTATTCCCATGTTAATAAATGCCGCGCCGTTACACCACGCTCTGTGATTAAATAATAATAAAAAGATGTTTAGTCCAAGATTTGTCATTGGGTTGTAGTAGCAACATATTTTTTATTATTATTA
Source organism: Diadocidia ferruginosa (assembly GCA_027564275.1). NCBI lineage: Eukaryota > Metazoa > Arthropoda > Insecta > Diptera > Diadocidiidae > Diadocidia > Diadocidia ferruginosa. The sequence goes on from JANSTW010044358.1 coordinate 2,067, forward strand.
CTAAGTTAATAAAAGCTAGATATTATGTTTAATTGAAATTTTAATTTATTATCGGCAATAGAATTCAATAATGAGCTATATTTATTTCCAACATGTTCATTGTCAAACTGATATAATTTTTTAGGTCGTTAAACTACTATCTATACATGAACACATAATTACATTTAGGTCATTATTTCTATAATAACAATAAATTTATATGATTAACTATAAAAAAATATCATTTCGCATAATTCTTGCAGTATTTTAATTAACATATACATTTTTTGCTTTTCTGTACAATTGTATTAATTTAATCTGTTCTATTGACTTTGAATTTGAAATATCAAAGTCTGGTTCAATATTGTTTGTTGTTTTTTTATATTTTAAACATATATCGGATATTCAAATAGTATGTAAATAATAAATAATTATCATAACTATAATAATAACTAATAATAAAATAAATATAGGATATAAAATCTATAGGCGGAGTATAGAAGAACGAGCATATTAAAAAAATCAATTAAATGAATAAAGTTTTTACTATAAAATAAAATATAGTAAGAGTCTATACATTTTCACGTGTATAATATATAGTATAATTACTCCCCCACAATTGTGGCGAGTGGAAAATCTAATAAATTATTGATGTACTTAAGTTCTATGCGTATACAGTTTATAAAATATTTTATAGTTTGTTTTCATCCTTGATTTTTAAAAATAATCTTTTCTTTCAAAATCAATAAAATATCATATACATTATTATGAACGGGCAGCAAATGTGATATATCGATGTGTAGAAAATCGTGGGAAAAAATTCTATTATTGGGCCACGTGATGATACTTTGAATCAATGTACAATATTTAAATTTTTAAACAATTTCAACACACAAATTTAAAGTCGTAACGAAACGGTTTCAATCGAAGGTGAACTTTTTACTGGATAAGAAGTGCGGTGACAGTGAAAAATTGTCTGTATAAATTCTATATAAATTATTGAGAACTTATAAATGGAATTTATGATTTAGATTATTATCCATCTATTTAATTGTTGGCATTTACGAGGATAGACAAATTACCAATTTATAATATAGACGAAAAACCTTTGTAAAGGTAATTTTTTTTTTGGTGCTCAAACTAAAATATACACATGAAAATTAGCAAATAAAATTAGGACTTTTCGGAATTATATAAAAGAAAGTGTGTGATATTTTTTTAAATTGTTTATTTTAATAAAAGGCGGTTAAAAAATATAAAAAACAGATATTGTGATATGAATAGTAATTACTAACTAAATTACACGTTATCAGGAACAAATAAATATTTGAAAATATTGACGCAACTGCGTAAAAATCATCATCAACAAATGCATAGCATTGTCTTTAAACCATATTTTGATAAGACAAGTGAAAAAAATACATATAGTTTTTCATAATTACAAAAGAAGCTCAAAATTAAATTAATAATAATAATAAAACAACAATTTTTAAAAGATAAATCAGTAAAACAATATTTAAAAATATAAAACTAAAAGATTTTTGGTAGAATTAATGACATCACCCATGAAGCAAAATGACTCTTTACGAGTTAAGCGAACCTAGACATTTGAAACAATTTGCTAAGCTATCGAACTCAAAAAGTTGATTTTTAGTATAAGTCATGACCTTCGTCTGGAATGAACCTATACAGTAAAATGTTGGGAAAAATAGTGATATTCTGCGGATTAGTATAAAAATTTATCAGAAACTGGTTAGAAATTTTGTACAAAAGAAATAAACGCAAATATTTTGAGAAAAACTCAAAACTTTCTAAAAAACACACCAGAAAATGTTATATATAGAGGTTCGTGTAATTCTTAAGAAAACCCTGAAATTTCTGAAAAAATCGCAATGATTTAAAAAAAAATTAATATAATTTTTTAAAAGAACTATGAAGATCCCGAGAAAATCGTCTCTATTTCTATTAGTAGAAAAAAAATAATTATTATTGAAAAGATGAAGAAAAAAATATTATAAATTCTTCTAAAAATTGGATGCGATTGTATATCAAATTTCTCCAATGAAATTTCTATGTCGATAGGCTTATATTAAAGACGATTTTTTCGGGTTCTTCATATAGTTCTTTTAAAAAATTAAAAAATTGGTGTGTTTTTTAGAAAGTTTGGAGTTTTTCTCAAAATATTTGCGTTTATTTCTTTTGTACTCAATTTCTAAGTTTCTGATAAATTTGTATACTAATCCGAAAAATATATTACTATTTTGCCCAAAACTTTACTGTATATAGTTTCATTCCAGTCGAAGGTCATGACTTATACTAAAAATCAACTTTTTTGAGTTAAAATTAATTCAATCTTGATAAAACAAAAACATAATTTCTCAATAGATGATTATGATTATTGATTTTTATAATTTCTAAAAATTTAAATAAATTGAAGTCCTGTTTGATTTAAATATTATTTACAGGTATTTAAATGTATGTGATGTGCGTGACTGTTTTGTGCGTTACGGAGAAATAGTAACCTTAACTCGGTTGTAAAAAAATGAATTAATAATGGAAAGATTGTATGTTTTTTGTGTGTATATGCTATTTTAATCTAAAATAAAATTAGGATTGAGGTCAACGTCCGACCAAATATAATATTTAAAAATTTAAAATATTACGTGTCTAAAAAAATTAGATAACTATTTCGGACCTATACGTCCAATAAATATAAATTTTCCTTGAAATATAATATTATTTTTATTGTAAGTATATAGACTTAAAACACGATTAGAATAATCGCAGAGAAATCAGTAGAGTGGAATTCAACGGTCTATATGCTATTTTCTTGATTTTAAGAAATATGATGTGGACAATACTGATCAGTGATCAGCTATGGTATTCCTGAAAAACTTGAATATTATTCGAAGCCTTTACAGGGAAACTAAATGCAAAGTTTTACATCATGTAAGCTGGGACAATGATTTAACATACATTCTGGAGTTAGGCAAGGATGTGTTCTTTTACCACGTTGATTCCTACTTTTCTTGAATGGGTGATACGGAAAGTTAATATCACAACCAGGGGTATTCAATGGACGCTTGGATCTCGATTAGAAGATCTGTACTTTACTGACGACATCTTTTTCACATAAGACGGAACTTCTCCCAATGGGTACAATAACAACTTGTACACTCTCCATTGGCAGCGAACTGGTATATGAATTAGATAGCTTTCAATATCTTATGGAAGCTATATAACAAGAGACGGTGGTGCCGGCGCCGATGTGACGAACCAAATTCAAAAAGCGCGGCAAGCTTTTAGTATAATAGGGCACACATGTACGTCCCCACAGATCTCACAATATTTAAAAATTTTGATATTTAAGACGAACTGTCTTTCCGTTTTACTGTATGGTTGTGAAACTTGAAAAATTACTATCGCCATCTAGTCACGCATCCAAGTTTTTTCAACAAATGCTTGACCCGCATATTAAAAATATTCTAGCCAATCTTCAATAATAAAGAAATGCCGAAGTTGGGAGCAGTAAAGTAATAATAAAGAACAAAAAATAAGGTTCATCGGACAACTGATACACTCTACAATGACCAAGCGATGACATAACCTGCAGAAGCATACGACCTATATATCAGTGGCGTTGGAGGAAGCAAAAGGAAATACTTCAACGAAGTAAAGGCTCTGTCAAGAAATTGAGTGCGTTGGAAGCAATTTTAGTAAAGTATGATGAGACTTAAAACGTATTTTTTACATCGGAGATGTCAGATGAGACAAGTGAATGAAAATAAATGTGATTGGAAAATGAGGTCGCGAGAAAAAGGTTGACGTAAAGACTATAGATTTTAGATTACATTATAAAAAATTAAAAGAAAAGCTTTTTTTTGCCCTGCATTGAATTATTTAAATTATATACAAATAATTGCCATTTATTTACACAGGAATATGCAGGTGTCGCCAACGAAATATGTTGGCCTTGTGGCCGACATGATGCCAAACATTCGACTGATGAAAATGTTTGGACATTTTATATTTAAATTTAGTACCGGTCCGATTTTAATGAGCAAAATCTATGCCGGGGCAAATTTGGCTTTGTTTTTATTTCAATATTTTGCTATGGCCATAAATTTAGTATTGAATACAGACGATGTAAATGAATTGACTGCAAATACAATTACAATTTTACATTTTACACATTGTATGACGAAGCTAATCTATTTGGGTGTTAATTGGAAAAATGTTTACAAGTATAATAATTTTTATTTCAAAATAATTAATTTATGATAACATTTGGAAATTGTTAGAACTTTTACAATATGGAATCAATGTAACACCCACCCACTATTTGCAGAATCAAATGCTCGATACAATAGTATTTCGTTGGGAAAAATGCGCAAATTATTAATTATGGTAATGGCTGCGACAATATTTTCCGTAATTTGTAAGTTTTGTTTGTTTGTTTAATAACACGTATTTGGTAATTTCGATCTTTTCCATAATTTCAGCCTGGACAACGATTACGTTCTTTGGTGAAAGTGTAAAAGGAGCCGTAGACAAGGCAACAAATGAAACGTATTACATTGAAGTGCCTCGATTACCGTTTAAATCTTGGTATCCATGGGACGCAATGAGTGGTACCATGTATGTTGTTTCATTTGCATTTCAGGTAAGTTCTTTTTTATTTAAATTATTTTATATTGGATTTTCATGAACATGTCCACATGTATTTATTCCTTATATATATAAGCAATAAATTCTATTTATCGTCATCTACAATATATAACACAAACAACAAATAATTATTAAAACTGAATAATACGCATTTATTTATATACAAGAAAACTTGTATATAATAAATAAGTAACTAAATTTTCCATATTTCCATACATCCAAAAATGTATAATTTTCCTTTTCTCTATATAGTCTATATATAAAAAGGTCAAATCGATTCGATTAAATATATTATGTGTCTATAATAACTAATAAGACGTTTTATTTCGATAAAACATCCCCATTCATTATAATATAAATGTATGTAATTTGTATTTTTAAATTATATACTATATTATATATATACGCGACCCAATGGGGTAATTTTAATGTATTATATTTCTTATATTCTTCTTTATATAATTGAAAATAAAAACTTCTTAATATTAATTTAATAAAAGTACTTATATATTTTTTAATCAAGCACAGTTACTAATATTAGTGAAAAACCCAATAGCATACAAAAAAATACGGGTCTATCGAATTTACCCAGAACCCCATATATAATTTGAGTGTATGGGGCTACCAAAAACTCACCAAAATGTGTCCAAATCCGACCATTAACGTATAACTTTCTTTATAAATGTTATTTGTTGCATGCAATTTGACCAAAAAAATGAATGTGGGCCCTTCCTTCCTTTTGACCTGGGGACCTCAAATGCAATCCCAAACTATGGGACCACTAAAAACTCATCCACACAAAAATTTGGCAAAATCCGTTTACTAGTTTATTCCATTTTTGTGTCTAAAAAATTGGCGGACAGACAGACGGGCGGAAGGACACATTTTTTTAGTTTTTCTAAATCATAAAACGCAAGAAAAAATAGGTACCGACAATTTGAGCATTTTTACCAAAATATGTATATACTATTTACGTACATAATCCACACATCATATGGTTTTTTTATCTATAGTAAAAGAAAAAAAACTTTTCTATGTATTTTAATAAATATCCTAATTTAGTTTTAAATTTCTATTAAAAAAAGGAATGTTCATTACAATTATATACAAACTATTAAATTAAAATCGCCTGAACTTATATCTATTAAAAGGTTCGTTGTCTAGTACGTGTCTTTCGTTTGAATTTATTTACATTTGAACGTCTTTTCGCATAAACTTTTAGTGTTTTTTTTATATAAATAATACCTATATATAACAAATATTTTTTATTTTTTTAAATGATTAAAAGTTTTAATATAATTCTGTTCTACACACAGGTTTACTTTTTAATATTTTCCATGTGTGAGTGCAACCTATCCGACGTAATGTTCTGTTCTTGGTTAATATTTGCCTGTGAACAATTGCAACATTTAAAAGTAATAACAATAATTTAAATAAATCTAATAATGTAATTGAAAAATTGCGATTTTTAAGGAAATTATGAAAAATCTTATGGAACTATCGGCGTCACTTGATACATATCGACCAAACTCAGCAGCACTCTTTCGAACATCTTCGGCTAATTCTAAAACGGAACTAATAAATGATGATGGTTAGAACTAATATACTTATAATGTTTTGCTTCTTACTGTTAAACATTTTTAGGCAATGATATGAATGCTGATGTTGATGTTGTTGCTCTGTATACATCAAAAGCAGATTGGAGTTCCAATTTTAAGGCACCATCAACGTTGCAAAATTTTAACGGTAACAATCCGAACGGATTGTCTAGAAAACAGGAAATTATGGTGAGAAGTGCTATTAAATATTGGGTGGAAAGGCATAAGCACGTTGTTAGGTATATAAGATATTGAATTTAATATTAACCTTTTAATAAGTTCTATATAATCTAGACTAACATCAGCTATTGGTGATACATATGGTGCTGCGCTTTTGCTCCACATGTTAACGGCCACTATTTGTCTTACTTTACTCGCATATCAAGCAACCAAAATTAGTGGGCTAAACGTTTATGGTTTGACGGTTATTGGTTATTTGTTGTATTCGTTGGGACAAGTTTTCCTATTTTGTATTTATGGAAATCGTCTTATTGAAGAGGTTTTACCATATACATTTTGTTCGTTAAAGAAATCTAATATTTTTAATATTTCCTAGAGTTCCTCTGTTATGGAAGCGGCATATTCGTGTCATTGGTACGATGGATCAGAGGAAGCCAAAACATTTGTGCAAATTGTGTGCCAACAATGTCAAAAGGCTATGACAATTTCTGGTGCTAAATTTTTTACAGTTTCTCTAGATTTATTTGCATCGGTATATAAATTCGAAAATATTTTCATTAACAATATAATAATTTCTTGACTAACTATTATTAGGTTCTTGGTGCTGTTGTAACATACTTTATGGTGTTGGTGCAACTTAATTAGACAACTTAATTTTTTTTAAATTAATTATTAATATCAACATTTCACAATAATTTATTTAATTTTTTATCATTATAAAATATATGCTATTTGAACTCTATTTTAATTATTCTATAAGAAATAAATATTATAGAAATTAAATGAAACTAAAATTGAGAAAAATGGTTTTACTACTTTTACTGCTGATCTATCAAATTATGATAAATGGAGAGGGATACAATAATAAAACCTTCATCCCTATATATTCTGATTGTGGTTCTTCGCCATTTTCATATATAGCAAGAAACTTCCCTATATTTATTTGCGCATATATATTTAATTTTTACTGTATCATATCTGTTATTGCATTTGAGGTCAAGGATGGGTGACGCATACAATTTTATTTATAATAATTTAAAAAAAAATACAGTTTTCAACAAATCAGAATTTAAAAATACAATATCGGAAAAGGGATATGTATAGTTAGTTCTATACGAAACGGTAATATTTTATATTGTTCGATATATTTATCGAAATCGGGTAATTTTAAATAAAAAACAATTGTTGCTAAAAAAAATTTAAGAAAATATATATATTTTGGTGTGAACAAATGCAATAGAAAAATTTATTTATAAAAATGCGGTGAGATGAAAAAATAATATAACGTGTATGCTTTTGCGCGCGTTTCGATGCGTGTTATAGGTGATTTCGAACAAAAATTATATAATAAATAATCAGTATAAATTTGCGGATATGCGTTTCTAATCTATGGTAAGTTGTCTGAATGTTCCCTCTACTCCGAACAGATCGTCGGCAGTCTTTGGTGCACCGGGACGTAATGATTCATTGGCTTTGACATTTTCTTGTTCATTAAAATATTTGGTATAGTCTCTGATTTTTTCGCGCCATTGATCTGAATGCAAAAAAAATTATTTCATTCTCTTTTAAAAAAATAAAGATATTAGAAAATTCAAGTTTACCATTAATATCTTTAATATTGCCAGCATCACCACCGTACTCCTTTGGCAACATTGTTTTCGGAACAAATTTGTATAAGCTCTCTAAATTGCTGTGGAAATGTATTCGTTGACGAATTTTCTCCTTTAAAAATGGACGTACAAAGTTAATAATTGTATCGACTAATGGTGACACATTTATGATGTGAACTTCTTTTAGCTTAACTGGATAGGCTTCTTGAACACAAATTAAAAATTTCTTAACAACTGTTGGTGTAAATTTAGCAAAATGTGCTGGTGTTGCGACAATCGCATCAAAAATGTAGACATCGCCGGCCACACCAACTTGTTCCTCCTTCAAACGAATATCACCAATCATCAACACCAATTTCATAATGTCGGCAACGTTTGGCGTTGGGATATCTTTATCAACACCACGGAGCATTGCAACACGACGACCATTTGGTGTTAGACCAGGCAAAACTGGAAAATGACTGTAAATAAAGAAATGTGGTGCTTATTTATAGAAATTCAAGGAAAAAACAGGTACAGGAGCTACCAGATGTTTATAAAAATTTCGATTTACACTTAGTCACTTACACAATATCAAAAATACCCGACAATTCTTTTCGATTGACATCGCGTTGATTGAAGAATTCCGGTACAGCATTTCTCATCGTATAGTACATGTCCAATTTCTTCTTAACTTTTTCCAAACTAAATTTACATCCACGTAAAAAGGTTTTCAATCGTTGATCATCTAGAAAATATATAAAATTCGATAATCCGATTAATATATTATATAGTGAAATTAATTTTTATATTAATATACCCATATCATTTGGTAAATGTGGTTGTTTGGTCAACCAATCACGAATGGCTAACACATCCTTTTCGATATCATTTGGATTGTCTGGTTCACGTAATTCTTGACGAATTTGAGCACTCATATCACCAGTTGGCTGTAATAACATCATCTGAGGAATAGAAGAAAAGAATAGTATATTACTCTTCGCTGCCATATATGATTACTCAATTTTGTCTACTATTTCTGGTGATGTTGATGCTTAAAATCACAGAAAATACATATCGGCTGCCTAGGTATACTATTTAGTATTTACATACAGTATCCATCCAAAGCAAAAACAATCCTTATACATGCTATTATTTTTCCTTTCCTATTTCTGTACTTAATAAAAATCACGCAATTCAATAGTTCGATTTATTAAAAAAATAGAGGATTTTTTTTCACTTAACAATTGGTTGGTTTTGGGGATTTAAATGGAAAGGCAAAAGAATAATTTAGAAAAGAATTGTTGACTGGCGTTAAAATTTAATTTATTAAGTCAGTCACATAGCTGAGTAAAATAATATAAACACAATAACTATAATACAATGTAATATGTAATATTGTTATATATTATAGTAATTACATTCTGTGCATATATATTACACTTAACTTTCAAACTTAAATTTGTTTTAATTTTTTGTTGTACAATGACCATGAAAACATAGGTATTATAGCTTATAAGTTTATTGCATTATATCACATCCAATTTACGGAAGGTCTAATTATTATTATGGATTATAATTAAAACATATTACAACTTTTCACATATATTACTATAATTAGTGCATCTTAGGAAATCCGACCTATTTTAACATTTTTATATAATTTGTATAAAAAAAATTAAAATAACAAAAATATATAAATAAGTAAAATATTATAAGTTTCAACATAATTATATTATGATTATTAAAAAATAATAACGTATATACATAAACCTATATATATAGTATAATAACAGAACTGACCTTACAATAAAATTTAATAATATTTTCTCTTTTAAACAACAGAAAATTAAACAAAATGATTGCATTGCAAAATGTATATTTAAATTAAATTATCTTTTTTAACAAACAAAAGCCTTGACTACCCACGTGGCTGTGGTGGCAAGTGCATCTTATATTTCCAATATTTTTTAATGATGAATTGATTATGGACATCTTAACATATTTCGTTTTTTTTATTGATTGTATCAATACGTATGTATAAGTATCTATATCAGACTCTTAAATAAAATTATTTTGTTTGTTATTTTATGTATTGATTAAGTTTATAATATGTTAATTGGTAATTTTATAATAATTAAGCATTTGCTAATAGTTTAAAATTAAAGTTTTTCCTAATTATGATTATCTCAAGTACTAGTTACTATATAATTATTATACACTTATACAGTATGTAATAACTTATTTGCTTTGCCTCCACATCATTGCGGATTACTCATTACCACATGGATATTTTAACTGACTTGTTGGTTTATTGACCAAACTTTTATTGTCGTAGATGGTCAAGTAAATATTTTAAATATATTTTTGTATATTTTTAACATTTTTGATTTATTTTAATTTTTCAACATTCTATATTTATTTAAATTTAATAATAATATTATTAGACTTTTTTTTGCAATTCAAGCAAATTAAGTGATCAAATTTATTTTCCATATTTTATAAAGCAACGCATTTAAATAGACTTTAAATTTAGGTCAATAATAATTATTTTATATATTTTAAAATATTTTTCTTTTCCAAACATAATTCGCCAGTGATTTTAAATTAATTATAAACATAATAATATGTTTATAATTAATTTATTCATATTTTAATAATATAACAATAATTTATTTTTCATTTTTGCAAAATAAATCAGATTTTTTTATTTCATAAAATTGTTTATACATATAATAAATTATCTATCACAAAGATCTACATATATAATTAATTTAAAAAAAACTATATGAATGAATCATGTTGACCAAAGTCTATGTATAGATATATATATTGTAACCACTACAGAAGATTAAAAACTAATTTAATTGTGTAATATAAATTATTGTAAAATGAAATTAATGAGGCACGATCACTGATCATTAACACCAGACTTTTATAATATATAGCTATAGATATATGAATTCAATCAATAAAATCTAAATAATATTATGTTTTGAAAGAAGTTTTCACATAACAATAAAATGTTGATTGAATGATTTGTTTTTTTTTTTTCAACAAATTTTTAATGAGAAATTTCACTTTAATTATTATTATGAGAGAAACAAAAAAAAAATATAGAAATTTTTAGTATTTATAAAAAAAGATATTAATTGTTATTGCAATGCATTATAGATTAATAACTATACTACATATTGTGCCATTTTTATATGATTTATACAAAAATCCTTTATCACGACAATGCAAGCTCTCACACCGCTCGACAAACAATTGCATTTTTGGAAAAGAAAAACATCGATTTGCTGGATCTTCCTCCGTACATTCCCTACTTTAAGTCCCCAGGAGTATTTTACTTTCACGAGAATCAAGAAAACATTGCGTTAAAAGCGGTTTAAGAAACTTGAAAAAGCAATTAATGCTTACAAAAATAAAGATTTTATAACTCAATATCATCCGTAGTTTTGGCATGTCCCGAAATTTTCAGGTTTAGTTATGTAATGTATATATAATTTCCCGCATACGTATATGGCACTCTAAAAATATACAGAACAATTCTATTAGTACAAAGTACAAACTACAAATCGAGGGATGAACTTCAATACCTCGTATGTGCATTTTTTTAAATTTTAGAAGAGGAGCAAAACACTACTTATTTAA
>JANSTW010044369.1:0-13737 GCA_027564275.1 Diadocidia ferruginosa
AACACTTTTTAAAAATAAAATTGCGTCGGTTCGTTCATTTATTACGAACCTTATTTTTACCTATATTTTTAGTACTATAATTAAATCGTTTTACTAATTTAACACTTAATTTAATTGTTTGTTTAATATTTTCAAAATGGCGGAACGCCCATATCTAAAAAACTAGAGCTGCTAGAAAAAAGTGCCATTTTGTTGAGTAGTGTAATTCATTCGAATTATTTTTATTAAATATATAAATATTACAACAATTATAATTGGATATAAATATATTTAAACAACCGCCCAGATACAGAAATACATGTTTTTACAAATTATACCTTATTGAAAGTGATAAATCCGTGTAAATCTTAACGAAAAACCCCTGTTATATATTTAAATTTAATTTGTATCAAGAAAATTAAATTAAAGTGTCTCATATTATATTGTATATATAAAACATAAGTGTAATAATACAGAAAGTTTCAATTGATCCACTTAAATTTGAATTCATTCATGATCTTCTCTTTCTATAACAATATATACAAAGTTTAGATATAAAATATTTAATTCATCAATTTAAATTTAATATATAAATAATTCAAGAGCATGAAATTTATTATATAGAACATGACTTTTCTTTAGAGTTTAGACAATTATATAATAAAATAATTTTATTATATAAAAATTTCATATTACAATAAATTTTTAAATTCCACATATAAATCTATAGATGGGTATAAATGAATCATTTATACAAATAATATTAATATCTAAATTACACTGTGCAACATTTTTCAAGTCTTCGAATGTAAAATAAATTCTGACTTCAGTTTCTGGTATATTATACCCACCCAAACTATTTGGTGTTTGATAGTTTAGTTCGACATTTTTTTTATATAAAGGCTATATCTCGTAAATTATTGGGAATTTCTCAATGGACTCTTTGATCGAAATGTTTTTCACACTAAAATACACAATTTTTTTTTACATGTGGATGTCAGATTTTTACTCTTTTGTTTTAAGTTCAAAAAAGCCCGAAAAAGGCAATTTTTTTTCTCTCATTTTCAACAATAACTCACAAACCGTGCAGATTGTATAATAACTATTTTTTACAAAAATGTTCTCCCCATCAATTTAAGTAACTTTGCTTGTAACCTACAAACGATTCTTGTATAGTGCCTTTGGCCATTGTGAGGAATTTCACACCATAATTTCAGCCTTCTTCAGACTTTTCGTCCAAGAAACTGATTTTAACTTTAATATTCAACAAAAAAGTTTATAACGGTATAAGACACAAATTTCGAACTAAACTATCAAAACCCAAAGAGGATATTGATTGATTGGGTGCCAACATCCAAAAACTAAAGTCAGAATTTTGATTACATTTTATGTGTTGCACTGTGTTATATAAAAGGTATTAGGTATATAAAATTTCCACATAAAATTTTATCATATCAATATACGAAGTATACTTGAAATAAATATTATACAATTCATATTTGAAAATTGAAAGTTATTTTACCTTTTATATTAGGTAGGTATATAGTTATGTGTGGAATTTAATTTTTTAATGAATTTTAAATTTTAAATATTAAATTAACATTTTTTAGGGCCCTTCGAACTTATTATATTTGAGTATACGTAACAAAGGTATTTATTTATGCATATAAATATTTTATTATATACAAATTTGTATAAAGCTTTTATTTTTGTGAATTATAAGAAATAAAAAAATCTGTTTCCACTGCGATACAAAAATATTGACTGACTTTTCTTCAAAGAAAGTATAGATTTTGATGCTTTATACTTTCTTTTTCTGTGAAAAAGTTACCCATTTTCGTCAAACAAAATTCTCAATATGCAATAAATACCAAGCAATGGGACTTAAAAAATAATCCGAACAAAATTTCAAGATTGTATCTCGAAACTAGAACTACCCATTTCTTTGTATACTTTGTCATGCCGATGGACGGACATACAATTTTTTTTTTGAAATTTACCGTTTAGAATTCAAATTGAAGAAAATATAATTAATTTTAATAATTAAAATTGTATACAGTGATTACAAAACTGCACTAACTAAAAATTTAAATTTATTTTAAAAATCCCGCATGAGTGTTTTTTAGTGTATATTGCTCAAGCGAATTTTATTTTTTTTAAATTGATTTGTTTCCCTTATAGGTTTTATTTGTTGTTGTAAAAAAAAGTTCTTGATAAACGAAAAAAAATACTTAAAATTCGCTTGAGCAGTATACACTTAAAAACATCTCATACGTATCTTTTTGGTCTATATTGCTCAAGCGAATTTTAAAAATATATTTTTTATATTGATTTGTTTCCCTTATAGGTTTTATTTGTTGTTGTAAAAAAAAGTTCTTGATAAACGAAAAAAAATTGCTTAAAATTCGCTTGAGCAGTTAAATACACTTAAAAACATCTCATACGTATCTTTTTGGTCTATATCGCTCAAGCGAATTTTAAAAATATATTTTTTATATTGATTTGTTTCCCATATATAGGTTTTATTGGTTGTTGTAAAAAAGTTAGTTCTTGATAAACGAAAAAAAAATACTTAAAATTCGCTTGAGCAGTATACACTTAAAAATATTTTTTTAGTGTATATTGCTCAAGCGAATTTTAAAAATATTTTTTTTATATTGATTTATTTCTCTTATAGGTTTTATTCGTTGTTGTAATAAAGTTAGTTCTTGATAAACGAAAAAAAAAACTTAAAATTCGCTTGAGCAATATACACTAAAAAAAACGTATGCTTGGAGTATATAATTAATTTATAGTAATTTGTTTCTCTTATATATAGGTTTATTAGTTTTCTATTTCTAATTACTTCTATAGGAATATTTTTTTTAATCCTTCACTCTTTCAAAAAAATATTAATTAATAAAACTAAATTTGTCCAACAAAAAATTAATTAATTTAAAATCCAGTTTTTCTTTCACAACTAACTATATAAAAACAAGTATTTCTAAATTAAATACCCATGAAATTTTACCACAAACTATTTTCTATATATATGCATAAGAAATTGATTTAAAAAAACATATGTTTCACAATTTTTGTTTACTATATAGGAAATTTGTAGGTTTTTTCCTATATTTGTTTTATATTTATTTTAACATCAAATTTAAATCACACTTCACTATTATATAGTTATATATGCAACGCATTTATTTTCAAACAAATTAACTGCGTGTAATTTGTATATTTTCTCGTATATACCTTGGTAAAACTACCTTTACGTATTTATAACAACTATACATATAATTCACAAAGTCAAGTACAAAAGATAATTATTTTTGTATAATATTCTGTTACACGCAGATTAAAAACTTAAATACGCGTTAATTAAAAAAATTCTTACAAACGACACTCTTCCATCTAATATACGGGGACTTGTACTCGTTTAAGTGATTGAAAGTACACTGCGCGAAAAAAATCTCTTAATACGCTTTGTTTGAATTTTTGTTTTTATTTTCGTATATGTCTGTATAGATATAAATATTTTCTTTAATAAATATATTATAGTAAACATTTATTCAAAAACTCGTCTAAAATATTTAACATTATATTCCCCTTCTTTCTGCACTGTCAATCTATATACTATACAGTATATACTCGAATATATATCTATTTGATATCTTTATTTTATATATACGCATATACAAACCATTTTATAAATTTTATTAAAAAATATCTTGTATAAAATAAATAATATTAAGTATTAACACGATATTATATACTCTAGACGCCTCTATCTATATAAAAATTTCTGCATACATTAATAAATTAACAAGATATTATATTAAAATATATATATATATAGAGTACATTCATATATTATAAAGCCAAGTATATAATTTTATATAAAATATTTATAAATTTTTATTCTATATAGTCTGTTGTTGTTGAACGAATTTTTGTTTCTTCTATTCACAAACAATATAATTGTATACAGAATTTAAATCATAACAAGAGTCTTATCTTATAATTATATTTAAGAGAATTTTAGACTGATAATGAATATATTTTATATAATAATTTATAAATATGTTTAATTGATCGATATCACATTGTTCACGTTAAATAAAAGTGTTCCAATACTGTTTTCATTAACGTGAACAGTGGCGTGTTATGGTCTTCGGGGGTCCTAGGCAAATCAAAAAATGGGAGCCACCTGGCCATGGGTTAAATTATATGATCTTATTTGTTGTAAACCACCCACCGACAAAAACATTTGTGATGTTTATTTTTGCAGTAGGGGATTTTTGTCTGTCATAATTTTTATATTTATTATTTGCATTTTTTTCTTGTTCATTAATTTTAATCGCGTTATTTTGTATTACAAACATTGCACAGTGTACTGAGAGGTACCCATTTTTGGCCAAAAGTCTATATTCAGCTTTTAAATATTTGACTATATTTTCATAATATATAGAATAGTTGAATCCAAAAAAAGTTTTTAATGTCAAATCATAACCATCAACTTCAAAACTCCCTATTTTACTAAATTTTAAAACTTCAGACGCCATATTAAATCCGATTTTTTTTTAAATAATGTTAAATCGTATTCAGCAATCTCGAAAACTCCTTCGTACGAAGATTCGTACAAAAATACGAAACTTTAACAATTTCAGCTGCCATATTTGATCTCCCATTTTGATTTTTTTTTAAATTGACATCGAAATCATAATCAGCATCCTCGAAAATCCCTCTAAACAGTTTTGCATAAATGTTCACGTTTTAGACGCCATATTGGATCCTCCATTTTGAATTTTTAAAAATTGACGTCAAAATCGTAATCAGCAACCTCGAAAACTCCCTCGTACTAAGTTTCGTACACTTTTGCTAAATTTTAAAATTATTTATTTATCCGCCATTTTGAATTTTTTTACATTGATGTCAAAATCATAATTAGCAACCTCCAAAACTGTCTTGTACTAAATTTCACAAATATACAACTTAATTTCGAATTTTGGCCAAAACCTTACCTCTCAGCCCACTGTGCAGTGGTGCGAAACGCCACAGTAACTTTGGAATTTTTTTAGGCATGACAAAATTCAGTTTTGACGTAAAAAAAT
Source organism: Diadocidia ferruginosa (assembly GCA_027564275.1). Lineage (NCBI taxonomy): Eukaryota > Metazoa > Arthropoda > Insecta > Diptera > Diadocidiidae > Diadocidia > Diadocidia ferruginosa. Next base: position 5,076 of record JANSTW010044369.1, read on the forward strand.
TTAAAAAATCACAAAAAGTGTTTAAAAATCTACAAATTTAAATCGATTTTCAATATAACGAAGAAAAAAATAGTTTAAAAGGGATCCGCAAATTAGGTTCCTTGCTACAAAAGCCTAAAATGTGACTAATGCGGTTCGCATTACTAGGCTTATATACAATATACGAAATAAAAAGATTTAATTTTTAATTTTTATACTTGTTGAGTCGGCATTATATTAAAAACTTTATTAACCTTTTGCTTTGGTTTGTTGTTATTATTTTTATGTATAATAAGTAAGTCCGAGAGCCCCTAATATATCTGGGATGCTTATTTTACTATTTATTGATATATAAAGCATAATTCTATATTTCTATTTGTTAGGTTATTTAGTTTTGGAAATAATCCTAAAGAAGGACCTAGTCAGAAACTATCCTATTATTGGGACAAAATCTTCTCCCGATCATTAATACCAAAAACTACTTGATATCTTGTTCGGTTCTGGAAATAACTTTTTAAAAGCACTTGGTCAGGAACTTTATCACTTGATTGGTTAATATTATTCTTATGGGCGAAACTGCTCTGGAACCATATTTGTATTTCCTTAAATAACTTCACTCGACCATGTATACTAAAAAAGAACTAGCTATCTTGTTTGGTTTTAGAAAAAAGCTTATGAAAGCACCTGGTCAGTAACCATTTTTTGCAGCCATATAAAGAAATTGCATAGAAGCCTCGCTTCTTCTTTCACCTCGGGACCCCTAAAATAATTCCAGAGTATAAAAATACTATGATCTCACCTCAACTAAAATTTAAACCTCTGTGTGAAATTTCGTCGATTTTGGTCCAGTAGTTTTGGTGCTGGTAGGAATGGGTTTTTACTTAAATCGCGCTGCTTGGGGCATACCCGCATACAGAATTACTAATTTTAACTATAATAAGGATTTTTTTGAACTGTCTCTAAGTTAGATTAGACATTATATATATATTATACCTTTAATTTATAAAATTTATTGGAACAAGTCATGTGTAGAAATATTGTTAAAAAAAATATATAAAATAGGATAAACATAATAAAATTATTTATTTAAACAAATATATAGGAAAAAATGTATATAAATAAGACTTTTATATAATAATAAATAGGGACGAAGTATATATGGATATATTTTACAAAAAATAAGATTTTTTGCAAATATTTAATAAAATAATAAAATTTACGGTTTTATTACACAATTATTTGCCATATAATACTATATAATGCGTATAATGTGTATACACTTTGATACTCATCAACGTACAATAATAATCCTTATGTCTACAAAATTTGTTCAGAAATAATCTCCTTTTTATAGTTCGCGTTATATATTTTCGTAATATACAAAATATTATATAGATAAGATTATGCTTTATTTTTGGATTGGCACCCCTAAAAATTTTACACGTGCACTTGTTACAATTTATATTTTCGTTGTATATGGTAAATATATACTATGGAATATTTTCAACTTGAACAAGTCGGCATTATCCAAAATAATAAGTGAACGCACATTACTTTTGGAAAAATGGTTTAAATCCTATAATTTAGTTAACAATTTTCTCAGTTCATCCATATGTGTCCTTGTTTACATAAAATAAAAGTCATAAAATCCAGTTAAACCAGATTTTTGTTTGTAACTTTTGCCCAGCAGTTCAACTCAGCAAGAATTTAGCCACATACGAAATGTATTTTATAGTAATTTTATGACTTCCTTTTGCCAGTGTGTGTTGTAATAAAATTGAATCCATTTTATGAGCTTTTGGGCACATCCTGTTTTTCTATACGTTATATTAGTCATATGTATATAGTTAGTTGTTTGGCTATTTTTGATCGTAAAAATTTGTTTTGTTTTTTTTGCTGGTCGTCTCCCATATAGTCTTAGCGAGCTGTCTTTTACAATTTATATAAATTTATTTTATATAAGCAGAGCAAGTGGCCCAACGTATATTATAGTGTTTTTATCACATTTCAACATTGATTATATTGCTTTTATATAAAATTTACTTATTTATATCATGTTTAACTATATGTTTTTCGGAAGTTGGAATATAGAATTTTATATTATATTGTATAGCTTGCTTGAAAGGTATTCACATAATTTAATGATCTATCTATAATATGTGATATATACTATATAGTCTCTAATATGAAGATATTGATGGATTTTAGGTTTTTTTCTATCTTTCAATTGAGTAATTGAGTTTTATATTTTCGAAATAGATAAATAAAATTATGTGATTAAAGAATGACATATGGTGACCAAAGACAAGAAAAAAATAAATCCTATTCAATCATTGTTTGGAGGACATGTGTGTTTTCTCTAGATTTAAGTTGATTTATTTTTGATATAGGTATATAAGTATATATGAGAGAAGATATAAAAAGCTAAAGTCGTACGTAAATGGTTTTCTATTTTTGAAGATAGGATAATATAAGATGTAACGAAAATTTTATTAAAAATTATACAGATATGTTTTCTTTCTGAATATAATAAAATTTGCTTATATAGGAAAACTTAAATACATTTATCGAATGTTTGGGCAAAAATTTGAGAATTATTTTATAATAAAATGTGTCTATCAACGATCTATATACGTCTCAATCTTCGGAGTGGCTGAGGAACTCCACTGACAATTAAAGTAAAATAGACATAAGCTTGCTGTGTACGATTGCATCCATATATGGGTATTACTATAGATAATTTTAAAGAATCAAAAAATCTTGAAAAATAGCAAAACCTTTTTTTTTTAAATAAGTTTTTTATAGTACTCGTATAAATTTTGATTATATAATATTCAATTTTATCTCAATTTATTGTAAATTAGAAATATATATTATTGCGATGTTTAGCGGCATCTAATATTGGTAAAGTCTGATCGTATCTTTAATTATATTTTTAAACATACAATATATCATATATTCTATGAAACGTATATATATTATTTTAATAAATTCGATCGATTTTATATATTGATATTAGTATACCTATATGTAATTCTATATATTTTTATTTTTTTTTATTTTTAATAATGTTTTAACATTACTAATTACTTCATTGAATATCCTACATGTTATTTCTCAACACGTAATCGTCATCAGCGATATAAAGTTCGCATAACATCGATAAACTCAATAATGTACGTTTATAATATTTTTATCTTTCCAAAATAATTTTCTTTAAGTAATTATTTTATTATTATTATTTTTTAAGTCAAAACGTAAAAAAACAACAATCATTTCCATAAATTCAAAAAAAAAATATTATAAAAGGACCGCACGTCCTCCCTGCAGTGCCATTCTCAAAAGCTTATATATACATTTACGCGCGTAAACAAATAAACCCAACTTTATAGTAGTTACGCATTAGCCCTGCAATTTGGGCGCAATAACTAATATTTAAAAAATTAAATTTTCATTTACACCCTCAATTTAAAAATTATTTACAAAAAAAAAACTGTTTAAATAAACACGTGACTTCGCTACAATTGATACACAATTTTGTTTTGTGTTCAATTTTTTCGTTGTTGTTGTTACAAAGCATATTGTTTCGCATATAAAATACTTGAAATTGGCATAATATTGAAACTCTTGAAGTTAACAAAACAAAAATATATTTCAAAAGCATTTAATTTAAACGCGTGTTCAATTACATTTAAAAATGTTTCGACACAACAACAAAATTGAAATATAATTGAAATTTATTTTTTTCAACCACTGGGCGGATCACATATAGGGGGTCCCCCGCTTTTCTTCTTTCGATTGTGTGGTGAATTTGTTGAATAATAGGTAATTTTTAAATCTATGGAAATTAAAATATTAGGGATATAAACATTAATAAAATTAGACGAAATTATCAAAAAATATATAAATATTCTCAGGCTAAAACTCACGCTGTTGCGAACAAATTGTTATAAATGTTGGACCAGTTTTTATTTTCAAATTATTTAATTTCTTTTAAGCAGTTTGAGAAAAACCGTTGCAAATCCACATCCTGTTTGGTTATTCAAATTAAAATATATTTAAATTAAACACGATAACATGCCATCATCTTTCATGTTCAGTCCATTAGTGCAGAGCATAATAATCATAAATATCTTCTATTGTATATATGACCTATAATCTTGTATGTCTTCATTAAAAAAAATTGCAAAATAAAACGTCCTTTTCGAAACGAAAAATATTAATAATATGTCCATTAAATAATATACTAAATCATTTTTTTTGTTTGTCGATCGCCTCTCTGTATACAGACTTTTCTTTAGACAAAAAAGGCTCGCATTGTCAAATATATTTATAGTTCTGACACCATATAATAATAATATGCAACAAAAACACATAAATATTTATTTCAATAACACTAAATTATGTTTGTTTCTCGCCGCACATACAATAGGTCGAAATTTGAATTAATTTATTCAAAACATTTTTAATGGTTAAAATATTCATCGAAAAAGGACTCGTTACATTATGTATAGTTAAATTAGTAGCCGCTGTCTCTTCAGATTATTTGAAAATGTATATATACGCAAATATACCCATTTAAATTCACATTTAAAATAATTACCAAACTCACAATTCACATTAAATTGTTTTTCTTTTTAAGCAAAGAAACGGGAACAATATTTTGTATATGCGTAAGGGTCGTTAATAAGGGTGCCGCACAGCAAAAAAAGGAACGAAATACCATTAAGGCGTTTTAAATGACCTAAGGTTTTCTTTTCGGTTGACATTAATAATATTATTGTATATCGTTTTAATGCGTATTGTTATCCTTTGAAAATTATATTGTAATGTGTTAAAATGAGCATTAGGAACAAATCCTTTTTCTTCAACAGGTAAGAAATCAAAACTAATGTGCGCATATAATTCAAATTGAAAAAGATTTGTCCTTATAGAAATTATATGGTTAATCGTATGGAAATGTTTTTAAAAGTTATGTAATATTTAAAGTTTTTTTTTAAAATAAAGATCCTTATTTTACATAAACTCTATATTGAGGAATGGGATGTAATTATTATACAAAAGAAAAAGGGAACTGACAAACTGCGATAGAATGAAATATAATATACAAAAAATCAAATACCTACTACCCAGTTTACAAATAATTTTTTTTTTGCCCAGCACATCACTCATCTAGTTTCAAAATTTTTGATAATCTTGGTCGCAAAAAATTTATTTTGTTACAATAAACTTCGTTTTCAAGAGCCCCTATTTTGAATTAAGCCACTATTTGTACTCTTGGAAACAATACATTTCTGATAAATTACTATTTTATTAACATAAATAAAGTCTCGTGAAAATCGGATAATGGATGACCAGGATATATATGGCAATTATTTAAAATCCGCTATCTTAAATAAGTCCGCCATTTTGTTTTTAGTTTATTTATTTCTTTTAAAATATCGAAAAACAATAAAATAATATAGTTATTGTCAATTTTTTTTAAATATGTTAATATTTGGACAAGTTATAAAGAGTTTTTTTATTTTCGCCGGCATCTTGAATAACTCAGTCATCTTTTATTACATTCTGTGAAAAAAAATGCTCAACTTTTTTGATTAAGTTTTGTCAAAACATAATAATAAAATAAATCTTTTAGCACAATAAACTACTCTAAATGCTCTTGAACTTGACATTTTAATTTTTTGTATATTAAAATAGTTTTAAAATCCACCATTTTGAAAATCGGCAGAGTTAGAAAATTTTCACAACTGGACTATCACCTTTCATTCGCAGGTGTTTTTCAAAAAAATATAAAAAGCGGAAGTCACTTAATTAAAAAATATTTTGTTAAAAACATTAATTTTGTTTCATAATAATAGGTCCATAAATGACGGTAATACAGAGCAAAATGTTGCAACAGCTGCCATCTTGATTAATTCTATCATTTTGTATTTTTAATTTTTTTTGTAAATCCTTAAAAGCCATAAATTATTTAAGCTATCTATAGTATTAAAATTTCAGCCGAATATGTTGATTTTTGAATGAGTTAAAAATGATTTTCGTTCCACTATCTTGAATAAATCCTCCATCTTAGATTTTTTTTAGAAATATTGTCCAAAAATCAATAAAATTCTCTTTAAAACCATAAAACAAGCAAGTGCACTCTCAGACCTGACTACCTATATGAATAGGATTTAACTAAAAAATAAATCTTTTATTCAAGCATATACCTATAATTTTTGTGTATATCAATTGCAACATATAATTTAAAAACCACATAATATCCTTATTTCCCCCGCATAAATAATTGCAAACAAAAAATGACTTTATAGCAGTTGAGTTTTTTTTTCGAAAATTAAATAATCACTAACTTTTAATCATATAGGTAAAGTTCTGTCGCCAGCTTTACACTGCGCCGTTAAATTATATAATGCGATCAATAAACATATTATCGAGTTGTGCAATATAATTTAATGAAAAATAACTAAAAAAGTTTATTAAATTTCTCCTTATTTATTTCCACTCAACCCTATAGCCAAACACCAAAAGTCCGCATTTAATTACACTATCGAACTACCAACATTGTAATCACAATTTACTGTTTGTGTGCAAAAATATTCAATATTATCCAAGAAATTAGAAACAAATTATTATAATAATATGCAAGTCGCTCCTGCAGCATATTATTTGGAATTGTGTGGCCGGAAATCACGTGGCAAAAAGGAAGAGGGTGTTATTTGACTTAATGATTTGTATGAAAATTTATTATGTTATTATAAATTGACTATAGTACATTTAATATGTATTATAAATATGAAAATCTAATATTTTTATGAACCCAAAATATAAAAACTATGTGAAATTCTATAAATTTTTAAAGAGGAAAACAATCAAACTCATGTATTGAAGCATATAATTAAAATGTGATTATTGGCATTTTTCTCGTAAATTTTCATTGAGTCTTTTTTCTTGTATATTTTATAAATATTGGTTATTAATTTCCGCATGCCCAAACTCTATTATTAAACAATTATTTTATTTTTTATTTTATACATATGATTTTGTTAGAATGTAATAATTATTGTGGTCTATGATGTATCCCTATATATGTAGAAGGAATATTGTGGGATACAAAATTCTCATGGATTTCGTCTATTTTATTGATCATATTATTATATACAAAGTGGCAATTTTGTATAATTTTATAATATAATATTTACAAAGTAATTTTCTTATCATCTATAAAATTTGGTAAAATGTAGCCAATGGGGTAAAAAAATATTATTTAGAAACATATTATTATAATGTGTTGGTCAGTAAATTGTTATTATTATTGCACTAAATGGCCGCAGTTTAGATAAAGCTAACATCATTTTAATTTTTATTGCTGCGGATATACAACATTTTGTTTTCTAATTACTTTTTATTATGCAGAAGATAAAGATTTTTTTGTATTCAAATTTAAAATTCTACTTAAAATGTGCTTTTTGAAATGTTTTTACAAGCAATTTACAGCACAAGTTTTTTGACATATTTCTTCTAAATTTCTCATAGTTTTTTTTTGCTCTTCGTAAATATTTCGATATATCCACGGTTAAACAACAAATTATCCTATCATCCATTTTTGTCGATTTTGAGTTAAGAATGCAGTTTTTGTATGGGCTACCGATTGAACGAAGCCCAAAAAATCAAAAAAATATTCTTGCACATAATTTTTGATATTTAGAATTATGAAGTACTTATCAAAACTGACAGTTTTTTTTGTACTCCTGAACAATTTGTATGATGAAAGAATTTCTTTTTTAACCGTTGATATCGAAAAATATCGACATTTTTTAAACAGGTCTGCTAGATATAAATCTTTAATTTATTGTCACGTTTACAATAATATTACTTTAACCGAATGTTTTTGATGAGAAATAATACAACTCATCAATTTATATTTATAATAAAGTCTGTAATCACCCGTGGTAATGTTTGTTTTATATTATTTATTTTTTTATTTGTTACCATACACCCGGTACTCCTCCCCTCAAACTTCTTAGATCTTTAGATCATTGCAAAAGTATTTTAAAAAGACGTTGAGTGATATTCCTTTAAAATAAAGGTATCCACACATTTTTAAATTCCGTACAACTATAGTTTTCATTGAAAACTTCTCAAAATGTAACATTTCACGATCATTCAATCATTTCTAAGATGCGAATTTTTCCGCTTAAAATGAGTGTACTCACGAGCTGCTATAAAAAAGGCAACATTTTTAAATTAACAAAAAAAAATGTTTCGGTTAGACTTCCTTCTACATTCTGCTTGCCTGTTAGTTACTTTTAATAAAAGTTGCTACCAGAAAATCTAAAAACATTTGAAATGCTTCTCTAAAAAAATATGCGAGCATCAAGATTAAATTAAAAATTAAAAAAAGCTTAGGAGGCGAAGCTCCTCGCAAAATTTAATTGCTTTCAAAACTCGAAAAACACATGGCTAAATTAAAAAAAATTGCAAGGAACTTCGCCGCATCAAGCTCTTAAATTAAAGCTAAACAATTATTCTACTATAATATACCTAGCAAGGGCAATGCTCCACGCATAAAATTTTACTGGAAGACATATGAATATTTTTCGAATTTTCGGAAGTAAATTTTTTACTAAAAGTCACTGAAATCTGTTTTTTTTAATTTTCGAATGTTCTCGTTGTCGTAGCT
>JANSTW010044380.1:0-13737 GCA_027564275.1 Diadocidia ferruginosa
TGCAGTTCTTGAATGTGTAATTTGGGAAGCTAAGGTTTTTTTAAGTTATAATGTTATGATGGGATTATATTTAACTACTTTGATTTTTAATATTTATAACAAAACGTTTAAAAAGTTTAGGTGGTATGGAATCGATCAGATATGACAATGCCGACAATTTCATTTACTGATGATCGTGCTAGAATTCGTCAAATTTGGGGCAACTTACGCATAAAACAAGTTAGAGCCTTATTAGAATTTATTAAAGGGCAATTTGTTTCATTAAAATTATTCGTTGTTTTTTAACAAAATTGAATAATATAAAATTAAATAAAAGTTAAGAAGCTCAATGAATATTTTATGTTGATTATCAACTCTAAAAGTGTTTGATTTTAATGATTAAATGTTTAACATTTTATACAAGTTTTGTTAAAAATATAATAAAAATATTTTCTTAATCGCGATGAAGTCTCTTGCTTTTTTCTTTATAACATTATAAATTAATTATATATTAACGTAAATAAAAATGTGTATACTTTAGGTTACGCTTGAAGACTCAGGCGATTATATTTGTCACGGTATTCCACCTTTAATTTTTGCGTCAAATACGTTACATAATAGCGCTACGGAATTATCATTATTAGATGAAAATAGTGCATCATTTCCACGTGCAATTTATCGTTTGGTTGTTCATGCGCCAACCAATGTGCGATTGATGTTAGCGCAACAAGTTAGTGACAAGTCATGGCAGGTATAAATAACTTTATCCTTAACACTAGTTTCACTGTATTTTGTAAAAATGAGTTTAAATTTTTTTTATAAATTGCTTCCATTTTATTTTTTTTCTGGTTTTGTATAATATTGTACTTTATTTGTTTAAAATTAATTTCGTGCCTACAGAAGAAAAGATTTTTATTATAACACATTTTTTAGTTGAGTTGCTATGCACACAATTTGCGTTATGAAATTCCAATGGTTTACGTTAATGGATTGGCCTTAATTGATGCAATGGAAGAAATAAGTGTTCCACCACAAACCAACTTTTTTACTAATCCAATTAATGTGACACTTGGTGCTAATAACCCACTAGCTGGGAGTGTACAGGCAAGTGTATATGTATTTCTTCAATATATTTATACAATTTCAAGCTATAATAGTCATGACTTTTATATTTTACAAAAATAGACATTTATTTTTTTAGTGTATATCTCGGCCGGCCATGGAGGAAGCTGAAGTTTACGGAACTGGTTTAGAACGTGGCAGAGCAATGAATCTATATGTCGACGATCGTCTCAATAGACGGGGCACAAAACTTAATGTTAGTACTATTACTACACCAACATATAATTTGATTAAGCATCAAAAACATAATTTGAAACAGCCTCAAAATAATGCTATAAAACTGGAAGAAGAGGTATTTGGTCTTTTTTATAGATTTATTATTATAATTTATTAACGGTCAATTGAATTTGGCTTAAGTGAAGTTTAAAAAATAAAGTTCTAAGTTTTTCTACAAAAACAGCAACAAAATAAGGAATTAAATAATGAAAGAAATTTGTTTTATATGCTTCATATTTCTTATTTAGCTTTTTACATCGTTTAAATAATTTAGGAAGAAAAAAAAAGAAAGGAGTCAAAGGTGGAGCACAAAATTCTACTTCGTCAACCTATGGCTTTTGTAGCTGGCGATAATTCTGTTCGTATTCAATGGAGTGTGGGCTCAAAAAACAATGCAAAATTGGCTCTTATTCAAAGCTTTTCAATTGAAATGCTTCAAAAAAAAAGTCAGGACGATACATCAACAATAAATGAGTGGAAGGTAATAGATCGCGTTCAGCCACATGTTCGGGCGCTGACATTAAGACGACTAGCACCAAATAATGAAAACGGGTAAGTAAACTCTATCTTAAAATTATTTAAGTTATCAAAACAACCAATTTTGGAGTAATATATAATTGGTAATTAAAGTGATTTTTATATAAATAACAATAGTCACAATAATTAACTAATATATTATAAAAAATTTAGCTTTCAATTGCGCGTAGCTGCAAACTTTGATGATGGTAGTCAATTATTGAGCGAACCCACCGACTGGCTAAAAAGTCAAAATACAAAAAGTACTGAAAAAGAAGATGCAATATATGATGAAAGCCAAGCTTATTCTAATGATGATGAACAAAGCAACAACGAAAATAACGATTATGAGGAGGAACCTCTTGTTGATAAGACTATGGAAAAATATCAGACACTTAAAGTAACTCCATTTGTAAGTTTTTTAAGTAAAAAATTATAAAGAAGATTTGGTGGCGTAATACAATCTTAAAAAATAATAATCTTAAATTAATATTTAGTTTTTCTAACTCTGTAAAAAAAGAAAATGTCTTATCTTTAGATAACTCGTCTTCACACTGTTTCACATGAATCAATGCTTGTGGCATGGAATTATTCTATCTTGCCTTACGACCAAAATGATTACAAAACTATTCGTCCAAAGCAACAAAAAAACTATTCGAATATTAATTCTTCATTGGCAGTAACAAAATTTATGGTTATTTATGTACCATTAAATGACGAAAACTTTTTAACACAATATCATCAAAAAAATCATCACCAAAAAAGTGCAGAAGTTACTGACACAAAAGGAAAAAAAGAAGCTAGAATTGACAATATTAATGAATTCAGCGGTGCAAAAAGTATTGAAGTAAGCTCTAAATCAATGGAAATACTACTAACTGAATTGGCGCCAGATACTGAGTATAAAGTAAGTGTAGTTGCAGAAGACAGTACAGGCCGACGTTCGGCACCAAGTGGACCTCGAATCGCAAGGACTTATGGTAGGGTTTTTTCAAAAAAACAAGATTTTAGATTAAGAAATTTTATAAATATTATTTTTACATTTAAAAAAAAATATGGGGTTTGCTTTTATAGTGCTAATTGATGAGCTTTATGAAAATGGAAGTTCTTCAAGTATATGGTGGACAAAATTACGTCGTGATTACTTAAACTTGCCTGATGTTAACCTAAAATTTGAAATAATGTTTGGTGCACTTTGTATTGCAGCTATTATGCTTATTGTTTTGTGTTGTTTAACAACTTTTCGACTTTATGAATGGCATCGTCAAGCAGTACACAGACGTCATCATCGTGGTGGTACATCTATTGGTATATTTTTATTACAAGTATTAAAAAAATTATGTTAATAAAATTTTGCTTTAGACTCTGCAAACCAATTTTTTATGGAAACATCAAGCCCCACTTTTTCTTCTCCAAGTTCTTCATCTCATCGTCTTCGCAAGCGTGACCGTCAACTTTATCATGAGCCATGTTTTTTTTCTATTAAAGATCCAATTAGTGAACTTTCGCCACTTGGATACTATGAAAACGAGCCAGAACGTGAATTTAATCAAGATGAAAAAAATGCATTAATGAATAATAATATAAATGATGTTAACGGAACTGAATATATAAGTCGAAAAGCGCTGCTAGCTGCGCTATCAGAAAATTCAACGGAAAGTAGACAAACAGAAAATTCCATAAAACGTCCAAATTTATATGGTAATCCGGATGCACAATTAGGTAAGTTATTTATTAATCTAAACACTTTAACTATTTTTATTTTTATTTTTAGATGAACTATTAGAGGACATTTATGGAACAACAAAACAATTAGAATTAGGACTGGAAATCGCTTCGCGAAATGCAACAATTAATCGCTCTGGAACTTTAAAGCGCGCATCAAGTTTGCAGGGCCAACGTCAACAATCTTTTTCTATTTCTGCAATTAATGGTTCTACAACTCCTACGTATAATAATTCGGTTTTAACTGCTTCTAGCATCAAAAATAGAGAAACAAGTGGATCTAGCAACTTTAACTTAAGGATAAAGTCCCCCTCACCATCAGCACTTTCTACATCAATGTATGGCGGTACAGCACTATCTCATTATGATACATCTACGTCGCGTCGACTTTTAATTCACCAAATAGCAACGCAAAAAAACAATTCAGGGTTATCAAAATTGTTACACGATGATTTATCTACGGAAAACTCTAAAAAAAATTTTAATCAATTCATTTCCGATTCTGAAAAGCAGGTATAATAAAATTATTATTTTAGATCATTGAAAAATTTTAAAAATTTTTTTTCAACATTGGTAGTTAATTTTAGGGACAATTTTCAATTTCCTCAAACAGTTATCTGGCAAACTTTACTAATAGTGAAAAATCTCAAACTCAACGTAGAGATCTACCATCAGTTGCTCTGTCAAACAATACAGACGAATTTATTGAAAATAACTTGGCGTTAAATATTGCACGCAATAAAAATGGTACGGGTAGTAGTATATGTAGTTCGAGGACCTCTCTTTCAAAGTTTGTTATTTTGAATTATTATGCATTATTGTTCTTGAAATGAATATTTTAAAATGTATTTTATATCAAATAAAAAAAATTTCACCTAAGTTAGACTTTAATTATTTACTTATATGCCATGAATAGTTTTGGATACCTTCAATTTTAGTTGTGGTGGCAGTAGTACTGTGGCATATGGTGATTTCCAGCAGCTTCCACAAATAAATTCATTTGATTTTGATGGCGATGATGTTTTGTCAATATATGGTGATCGTCGGCATCAACAACTTACTCCAACAATTGCTGGGAATACGGCAGTTTTGAGCTGCTCTTTTGGCAGTGCTGCAGCAGGACAAATGTCAACATTTAAGGCGTCACCGGCGCCCACTTCGGCATCTAGTGGTTATAATAGTTACGCTGGAAGTGGAGTTGCTATTTCAATTAGTGGAAAGAACAATTCTGATAATTTAAATTATATGGATAGCCCTGGTCAGTCTTCTCAATTCACGGGATATACAAATAAAAACTATATGAGTGGTAGTCCAATATTAAATAATCAAGGAAACTTAAGCACAAATATTGGTTCAAGTACCCTAGATCGTCGAAGAAGAAACCCAATAACACCAATTTTAACAACAACTTCAAATGGTTTAGAGCTTTGTGAAAGTAACAATAACGATTTGAACGTTAGACCAAAGATTCATAATTTGGGCTCTTCTTATTCAAATGCAGATCTAATGCTAAAAAGCATGACAAACTGTTTTGATAATAAACTTCAAAACGGACAATCAGAAATAGTCACTTAGCTAATAAAAAATCTATTTATATTTAATGTTAATATTAATAAGAGGTGGCGTATTTATTTACACTTCTGAAAAAAAGGACAAATGATTTATTTTTACAAGCTAATCATTAGTCTAATGAATTTAAAAAATTCAACTAAATTAATAAAATTAAAAAATTGAATATTTCGCAGATTATGTTATAAATTACACTATCGCTAGCATTTTACCTTTCTTAATATATACATTATAATTAACCTCAAAAATTGATCTCGCCTTTTGTTGTGATTTTGCACTTCATATTTCACTCTATATCAATTTTTTTTCTCAATAAACTTTATTTAGGCAATGTACATTTAATATGTTAAAATTAACTGAAACGACAATTTTCAAATCTTTCAAAATAAATATTTTTTGTGAAGATGCTTAAATAAAGCCTTGAACTTTTTTTGATTCTATAAGGTTTAATCTGTAAAATAAATAATTCCTCTAAGCTGAATAAACCTGATAAATACATCTAAAAAGCGCCTTTTCAAAGCTCTGTTTTGATTTTGCATGTTTTTCATTCTCAAAAGTTGTTTTCCTGCATAAACTTTGTATAAATTTTACACTTATAATGTTATAAAATCTTTATAATTTAACTGTATGTATATTTTACAAAGTTAAAAAAAATTTGAATTTTTTTTGTAAGGCATAAAAACAAAGTAACATTTTGTCCTCTAAAACAAATTTTTGTTGGATTTATACCTATAGTATCAAAATTTTAAAATTAATTTTATTGTTTCTAGCAATTCTATGAATATGAATCATAATACCTTTAATTATTACAAACAAAATTAGTAGAAAAACAAGGCAAAATAACAGTTAAAAAAAGAATTTTAAAAAAGGCAACTGGAAGAAAGAAGTTAAAAAGTATTAATAAAAGCAAATTTAAGTAACAAAAATACCCGTTTTTATAAAAATAACGACTTTGAAGTTAAAATTTTTTTCTTCACACGTATTTTGCAAAGAATGACATTTCATCTAAAATTATTGAAGTTTTTTTACAATTACTTTCTGTTTAAGAAATTTTATTAACTTACCAACAAAACATTCACACGAAACCCGAACATTCAAGTTGAATTTTTGCCAAATTTGACACTCTTGACTGCCCATATTTTTTAAGACTACAAAATTCATATGCTTTTGTTTGCATTTTCCATGTGCTAAAAAAATATCTCATTGTTTTGTAAAAATAGTTTAGAGTATTTTAATTATTTTAAAGCCTACGATAATCATAAAAGTAGAGACATCCTTTATCTTCATCACAAGTCACTTCATTAATAAATGGTGGAAAAAATGATTCAGGAAGCCTTCGAATCGCTTGGCATGCGCCACATAGTCTTAAATAGCCATCTTCATCTTCACCTCTTGTATCACATCCAAATGGTACTTCATGAACATCTCCTAAAATACTTTTTGCTGTTCTGGATTAGAATAAAAAAATAGAGAATTATTTTTAAAATATTATTGATTGTACTAAAATTAATAAATATGCTTTAAAACATACACATATTTATTAATACTTTCTTAAATCTTAATTTATTTGTTAAAATAAAAATTTCTAATTGTCTGATTTTAAAAGTATTAATTTATTTACCAAAAAGTTTTTGCTTTTTAGAAGAATTGTTTTTGTTATTCCTTGAATTATTATATGATTGCATTAAATCTTCAGCTACAATTATATTTCTTTTATGACGTGTTTCTTCATCAGTTAGACGAATTGATGGAGAAATAATAGACCTCCTTGGTTCTGCCCTAAAAAATTTCAACTTACAACTTTCAACGCTAAACTAAAATTTTTTATCCAGTCATTTTTTAAATTTTATTTTAGGCATACAAAACTAAATCATACAAAGCTTTACCAAACGCATGACTTAATTTTAATTGAAGTTTTATTGAAAATTTGCCAATATTTTTATTAGTAAAAATTACTTACAACGTAAGGTTGCTTAGCCTTGCAATTACTTCTGGCGATGAAACATTACAAGATAAATTTAATTCTGAAAACAGACGTTTCAATGCTTCAATATTTCGTTGCACAGACTGTTGGCTTGATTTTTGTGTCCTCATTTGCTTCTAAATTTACTTTTGTTATTTTTAGTTTAAAAAGAATGTAAAAGTGTTAAAATTATTTGTAAATAATTTACTTCATATTGATCCGCTATTGTTCTATCAAGAAAACGGAAGACTCCTGAAACGTCCCAAGCCATTAGATCTGGATTGTATGTACCGCGTTGCTTTAATTCATTAACTAGCTCAGTTTGTGTTAGATGTTTGCATCCTTCAGCACTATTGTTCCTCTTAAAAAAAGAATAAGTTCAAATTAATGAGTTTATTTTTATTTAAAAATTTTTACCACTGGATTAAATCTCTGATTGTGTGCAGAAGCGGCAGTTAACATAAAATTTGCTTGATTTCTTCCACTTGATAATGTTGGTGAAGAGTTAGTTTGAGTTGAAGGTCCTAATTGTTTTCCGAGTTCTTCTTTTTCATCAATGCTTGGACTGAAGTTTAGAGCTGCTCCAATTCTTTGTAGAAATAAAGTTGACAATCTATTTGGTAGTGTAGCAGAAATGGGAATAAACGATTTTGTTTTAGAATTTTCGTGTACAGTTAATGTTTTTTCTATTTTTTGCAGCAATTCATTAAGTTGTTGCTTATATTGGCGCAATTCTTCCACTAAACAAAACTGCTTTTTTAAAATCAAGCATATATATAAGCTATAGTCTTTATGAATTTAAAAAAAGCATTTAGTATATTATAATTAAAATTGGGTATTAGATTTTTATAAAAATTAATAAAAGATTATTTTGTATTTTATTATATTCACTTTAATCTTACTAATTTTTTATTTATTCCTTTTTGTAATTAAGAAAACAATTTATAAAAAAATAACTTACCGTTTGTTATTTCAAATGGAATTTCCAATAGTTGGTTTATAGCCGATGTTGTTGTATTAACTTTTTCGTATTCAATTTTTTGTGACAATATTTCAGACTGTACTATTGTCATTGTAGTAGTTGGACTTGCAGTAGTTGCACTCGCAGTTGTAGTTGTAGTCGTGGTTGTAATATTTTCTTTTTTTGCATTTTTTTCAGGCAAACTTTGTTTTATTTTCTCTGATAAGGTTTCTGAAGTTGGGTGATCTTTTAAGAAAAATTTTTCTTTAATTTCTTTATTTTTCTTAAATTCATTTTTATTTTGCATATATTTAGCGTCATTATTGGCTATAACATTTGTTGGATGTCCAATTTGCACGGCTGCCGTTACTCGACTTCCCATTATTGTTTCAATTGGCAAAATACCTAAGTCAATATCACTTGAAGGATGGGCTGTAAAATTTAATTGTAAAATTTTTATATTATTTGGAATACTTGTGGTATTCTTTACTTCTTTACTTCTTTCCAAATTTTTCGTAGAATTTGAATGCATATTGAATTTGATAGTTTTATTCCGATTTTTTTTGCGTGCTGATGAAGTAATAATTGGAGTTACATTTTTTGGTAAAGCTTTTGATGAATTACTTTGTATTGGTAATAAAGTGGTTCCTATTGTAGATGTAGATACAGAAGGTAATACCATTTCGGTAGGTGCTGTCGTAAGTATTAAAGCATTAGTAATTAACTGTTGCGTAGTAGTTAATGCAGTACTAAAAATTGACGTTAAATTGCTAGGAAGAAGACTTTCAGTAATATTTGCTATACTTTTGATGGTAGTATGTTTATTATTACTTTCAATTATGGTAGTAGTAAAATTAATCGCTTTTTCAGTGCTAGGAATAGTAGTTGAAACCAATGTTTCATTTGTAATGTCAGAGTCTAATAATAAATCAGTAAAATTATAAGAAGTAAAGTTTGTAAATTCTGAAACTGTAGACGTTGAGTTTAGAAGATTTATTAAAACTGCATCTTGCTCTTGTAAGATTTCTGTTAAATTTTCTTCATGGCTTATTGTAGAACATTGTAAAGTACCAATAAATAAGAGAATCAAAATTATATTTAAAACAGAATAAGCCGAATAATAGTTTTTGTTAATAATTGTGCTAGTTGATTTAAATGGAAAATTACTGGTAAATAAGAGGACTTTTTTACTAAGAGGACATATATTAGTACTTCGATTATTAATGCGTGAACGGCGTCTGCGCCGTTCCATCAATAAATCCGAAAAACGTTTTAGAATATGTTGTGCTTTAAGGTAATATAGAGAAGAATAGGTTTGTTAACAACACCACTACCAACAATAATGGGATTGACTTTATTATTGGATGTGATGATAACAGATAAATTTCGTGGATATTCGCCAGCACGACAACAATAGTCATCTAAATGATTTGCAGAACGGCAGAACTTGAAGCAAGGTTTGCGGTCAGGAATATATTGCATAGTTTAATAAGGAATAAATAAGTGAGAATAGTGTCAATGAATTTAGATAAAGGAACGCTTTATAATGCAACGCAGCTTCTTTACTTTGTTTGCAATTTTGCGTGTGATTTTCCGCCATTTAACAACGAGGAAGTGTTGGTTGTTTTTCAGACTTTTCAAAATCTAGGAAAACCGAACAATAATTAAAACCACTGAAAGCACAGCAAAAAAAGAGATTTACAATAGATGTTACTGCATTTAGAATGATAGAGGAAAAATGATCGCCGTCAAATGATCATTTAAACTTTTCTTCATTTCTATTTTTGTGATATTTTAATTAATTGAATTTGACAATGATATCATGTGCATCCTGCCTATTTTTTTTATAAATACAGAAAAAAAGTTTATTACATACAAATGCAAATTTTTAAATTTAGAAAAAAGAAAGAAATATTAATAAATTTTGACTATTAAACGCATAAATTTTTTTGAATTGGTCATTATGAAATGTGTGATTGCTCTTAAAAATTCTATCTGAAATATTTACGTGAAAAATTATGAGCAAATTTAGCTTAAAGGAGCAAATTTAGCTTAAAGGAGCTAATTTTATCTGACATTTTACGCAATTATATATAATATTATTTAAAATTCAATTGGAATGTTGTAAACATACAATTTATTGTTTATAAATATCGATTAAGTTGTTTTGAAAAACACAAAACATTTTTAATCAAATAAATTATTTTATAAAGCAAATTTTTTCTCATAATTTTGTTTAAATGGTTTTCAATAATAATTTTTAGAATTTGTATTACACAAATTTAAAAAAAAAAATTTTATTTGCTATTGAACTAGAACAATACTAAAAACTAAAAATAGTTAATCTAAAACAGTTTTTAAAAAAATTATTAAAAAAAAATTTTACGACAAAGTTTGAATGCGTTATAGATTATTTTTCTAAATTTTTCAACAACGAAAGTTATTCATAATTGATCTAAATATATAGTAATAAAATAATTAGAAAAAACTTTAGAATACAAAGTGTGATTAAATTGACTAAAAATTATTTGGTTATGAAGCAAAATTTTTTATTCCATAATTAGGTTTTCTATTTTACTTTATTATATTATAATTTTTTTATTATAGTTTGCTCTTGATTCCTTCCGGTATTATCCTACTAAGTTGAAACGCCGTAATATCAAAATTTTTTATCGTTTCTTGGCCCACCATTTTTGTTACAATTTTACCAATTGTTGGAGCAAATTTAAATCCTGTACCCGATAATCCTCCAGCAATTATAACATTTTGATTTTTGGGATGTCTGTCCAAAAGGAAATTTTGATCTGGTGTCATCTATAATCTTAATTTAATAGAAATATCTGAATTAATATAATTAACATTAAAAAATTTTAGTAAAAATAAAAATTTTATTAATACAATTTTGTAAATAATTTTAAATTACCGTGTAAAAACAAGTGTCTTCAATAACTGGCTTATTAAAATTGAGCCCAGAAATATGACTATAAATATGTTTTGACAATAAATTTCGCATTGATTTGGGTGTTTCATTGGTATTTTTACCAAGTTTAATTCTTTTTATAGCTATGATATCAGGATCAGTTTCCTCTACACCCAAGTGGACGCCAAGCTAAAAAAGTTTTTGATTTTTTTAAATATTACTTTGATTTATATTCTTTTATATTTAGTTAATCCTTAAGTATATAAAAAATAAATATATAGATTTTATATTACTTATCATTTAAAATGCATTCTTAATTTTCAAAAATCTGATAATTTTACTAACAAACCTTGACTTTGTCATTATAATCTATACATGGAATCATAAAAAATTCATTATCGCTATTTCTATCATCTACAATTAAATTAGGAGAATTTTCAACAGATTTAAAAGTTTCTTCCATTCCTTCATTAATATTCCAAAAATTTACAGCTACGATTTGTGAAATGGCACGAATTGGTAAATCTGGCATTATTTTTTCCAGCCATGGCCCTGCTGTAACTACTACATATTTTGTCAAATATTTATTGCCTGACTTTGTGTAAACTTCAGTTTTGTATTTATTGATTGGTACAATCTTTGTAACAGCCTCTCTAGGCCGAATCGATGCGTTTTTTTTAGTTTGAATTAATTGCTAAAAAACGTTTTTGTAATAAAAAAGAGTACTTTTGTGTTTTAAAACTTATAGTTTTATGTAAAAAAATGCAACATCAGAGAAATATAAAAAACTTTCTCATAAACAATCTTTATTATTAATCTAATTACTTAAAAAATATTAAATTAAATTAAACATAGTAAAGTATACATGGAATACATCAAGACATTTGTCTGCCAGCATAGTACCAGCGCTGGGTTCCCAAATAGCTGACCAATATTCTTCTTTGTAGTTTAAATGTTTAAATCTTTCTTGTATTTGCGGCCCTATTAATAAGTCATGAATAATAGAATATTTCTTTAATAAATTAGAGCGTACTATTGTCGACTTTAAATCATTACTTATCCAAAGAAGACCATTTTCACTAAAGTTTTTTGTATATATATAAAAAAGTTTCACTTTTTTTATATTTTGGTTAATTTTATTAAAAAATTGACTAACATATAAAGTTTTTGTTTAGAAATGTTTTCCAACTTATCCCATTCTTTATACGAATCAGCCGCAAGAGGCAAATAAATTTCTGAACTATGTGTGTGACGAATAATTCTTGACGCTCCATGTGAAGAACCATGTTTATGAGCAAGTTCAAACTAAAAGGGAATAGAAATAACATTAAACATAAGAATTATATGTCAAAATTTTTATTGGTTGATTGAATAATATTTATTTTTTCTTTTAATTTTTCCATAAAAATTTACTATTGACGCAAAACGTTAGTGCCAATAAAAGTACTATAAAAATAATTAATGTTATTAAACTTTGTAAAGACTTGTTGATTTTAAACTTTTTTTTTGAAAGATTTAGAAATCTGAGAATCTAAAAAATGTTTTTAGTGACTATAGATAGCAGAAATTCTTTTCTTAGTTTGTTATATATCAAATTATTTTGTTTACTCACAATTCGCAATTTTGATAAAGGTTTACATTGTTTTAATTTTTATTAAACAGCAAACAGAAAACATAATTTTCGCAGACACTTTTGCATTACTGTGTTTTATGTTACTGCTACAATTATTTTATATATTGAACTTATTGCACATAAAAATACTTTAACTAAATAATTTTAAAAATTTTAAACTAATTTGAAAATGTTATTAGACTATGTACAGATATATAGGCAATCAAAAAGCTTATAAAAATTATCCACTATACATTAAAAGATTCGAATCTATTTTTATTTCTTTGTTAAAGAAATTAACCTGCTCTAAAATTAGTGTTTTGTAGCCTGAATTAACTAAATAATATGCACATGCGCTTCCAATAATTCCAGCCCCGACAACAATAACATCAAATTCATTGGGATTAATTGTGTTACTCATTTCTAATCAATAAAAATTATTTTTTACAAAATATTAACAAATTTACTCAATAAAATGAAATTTTAATTTAAAAAACTTATTTGTTGGTGCAAAATCAAAATGAAATAATGCATGTTTGAATTGTTAATTAAATGATATAAAAATAAGAGTAATTATTGATTTTATAGACTAGTGTTTTATTTATTTTTTAACAAATTAGTTGAAAAAGTAGTACATAATAATAATAGCTATCCTGATAAAATTTTAAAAAAATAATAATTATATGTCAAAAAATGTTAGTTTTTCTGTTATTCTTACTCAATTTAGCTATTTTAAAAGTAATAGAATAGATCATATCTATAGCAGCATTACTAGATGGTATGTATAGATTTAGCTAAATTAATTAAATTTAAAATATTAGCAACACTCCTTTTTCCATCACTGCTTTTGTGGCTCAGCTAGCTACGAGTTTGATCATATTCGATTATTTTTATTTTAATAATAACAAAAAATAAGTTAAATTTATAGACATAAGTTTTATAGTGATAATAATGAAATAAATAAAAAAATAAGAAATTAGTATCAAACCTAGGCAAATTAATTATCATAAAATAATAAAAAAACTAAATAACATCATTTTAAAATTAAATTAACATTAATAAAAGATTGATTGATTTATTCTTTTTTATATTGTTAATAATATATAAGGCTTTAATTAAATTTCTTAATTGCTTTGCTAAATTAATTTAAGAAA
>JANSTW010044391.1:0-13736 GCA_027564275.1 Diadocidia ferruginosa
AAGAATTTTATGTCTAAAACATCTAAACTTTAGCTTTATAATTTTTTTTTGTAATTTTTTTAATTTGGCAGTTAAATTTTCAATATAATTTTGTCTTCCATTAAAAAAAAAATTTATAAAAATAAGTTTAAACTTTCAAAAATTATAAGTTTCTATGCGTCATCATTGCAATTATTTTAAAAACTTCTTTAAATACATAAAAAATTTAAATGTTTTGGAATTTTTTTTTTTATTAAACCAGTCTTTTTATTCCATACCCTTACAAATATGCGGAATGATGACTATTAATATAATTTTTAATGTTTTTAATATGAAATGTCTACACTCCGAAAAAAAAAGAAGATTTTACATTTTTGTGAAAATTTCACTCAAAAAATTATAGTTCTCGAAATGATCGCAGGAAATGCAAAAAAAAAATTATGAGAACTTATTTTCCACAACTTTTAACGTTTTTATTAAAAATCGGAACAACAATACTCTCCTCAAAAAAATAAAATAAAACATTGCGCCTGAGCTTTTGTCGCGCTATTTTAGAGTTTCTTTTCATTTAAGTGCGATTTATTTGTTTTTATGCGTCAAAAAAGCTGAGAGTATCAACGTGCAAACGCGTATTACCCTTTTGAGTCCTCATTTTCCCTTCCCTTCCCTTCAGTTTTCTTTTTTTTTTTTTTGTTGTTTTAGTTCCCCAAACTATACGTTGTTATTGTGTTAAAAGTTTGCATAGTAATAATCGTATATATGAAAGTACAAAAAAAATTAACAAAATTAACAGCTGCGCTGTTTTTGCAGGTCTCTTTTTTCCTCATAGAAAATAATCATATCTGTTTTGCTTTTCCATTTTTGAGAAAACTTTTTTGTGCTAAACTATTTGCTATATGCTTTTTATAAGCGTATTTGCTTGTTTTTCGGTTTTATATATTAATTTTTTTGTATGGTTTTACTTCAATTTGGCCTTTCCTTCCCCACTCATGCGAATCCCTTTGTTCGTTTTTTAGCTCCAACTTTTTTTTTCATTGAATTATACTCTATCATTGCATTTTTCTTCTTTCTCTCGTTCACGTTCGCTTCTCGCGTTTTTTTGCTTCGTTTTTCCTGTTCGTTCTATTTTTTCACATTCTGCAGCTATTCCCTTACCTTTGCTATTATTCATTGCTGCTGGATTTACTACTGCTGGCGTTGCTGTTGCTGCTGCTGCTGCTCCACCAAGTGGAGGAAGGAAGGCAGCCGGCCGGTGGAAATAGCGCTGACGAGACAAAAACACTGAGGGGAAATTCTGTTATTGATTTGTGATTATTTTTTTTTTACATTATTCATCCCATCTATTACCAAATTTTTATTTTGTAGCGTAGTTAATGTTGCACTTTTCTTTTTTTGAGGTATGCTTCTTTTTTGTATTTTTTGATTCGTTCGCAATTTTGATACACGCACTTTTGTCATGAAAAAAATTTTTTACTTTGTTTCAGTACTGTACTCTTTTTTGACACTTTTACTTTCCGGTGTTTGCTTTTTTTCATGTTTCCGCTTTATTTTTATAATTAGTCGTTTAACATTTTTCTTTGTTTGTTTGTCTATTGTTATTTATTACTGTTGGTTTTTCGTTTGCCATCTTTATCATCAAAAAAAAGTTCTGATGAGCGTTTCTTTTTTATTTTATGTTTTATAGGAATTTTTGTTAATTCTTTTGTAAGTTTGCTTTTTTTCTGGATTTAATTTTAGCCAACGTTTTTATGTATTTATTTACTATTTCAGCTTTTTAGGGGTCTGTTCGATATTTTATTGTGCAATAATTTTGTGGCTTTACCAATTTTTGAATCAAGTTTATGTCGTTTGGTAAGGATGTTTTTAGATAAATTAATTAACATTATTTTTTGATTTATCAAATAAAACAATTTTATCTTTTGACTAAATGTTTTTTGTCAGTGTTATAAAACATTTTATATGTTTTTACTGAACCTTAAATAATTTTTTTGAAATTTATTTTTATACTACTGCTAATAATTAATTAATGACATTTATTGATAAGATAAGGCAAATAATGTATCACTAAAAGGTTTATCAAACAATGGTTTTGTTAAATTTTTTCATTATAAATTTTAATTGAACAAGCTATATCAATGGACACTGCTTATTTTATAGTGCATCAATCTGAAGCGTCTACATCACATCATCAGGCAGTGCCTACAGCTCAGCCAAGCGGCAGTAAATATCGTTCTTATGTATCTGCTGTTGATAAAGCACTTAAGTCGTTTGAGAATACGACAGAATGGGCTGATTTGATTGCTGCTTTGGGCAAGTTGGGAAAAGTACGTTTTATTTTACAAGTCTTATTTTTGATGCTTTTTAAATTTGAGTTTTATTTTATATGAAAAGTAAGAAAATATCCGTTTTAGGTGTTTGCAACTAATGCGAAACACTTTAATGATATTCCAAATTGCGTGACTGTAGCAAAACGTTTATCACAATGTCTTCATCCACATTTGCCTTCAGGTAGATTAAAAATAATTTTTATTTATAAGGTTCTAAAACTAAGTGCTTTAGGTGTTCATATAAAGGCTCTAGAAACTTACAGACAAGTTTTTCTTATTTTGGGACGTACGGAAAACTTGCCAAAATATTTATACCTCTTTGCAATCGGACTTTTTCCACTAATGGATCACTGTGGTATAAAAGTTAAGTCAGAGTTGTTAAGTATATTTGAGCAGCTTCTTCTACCTTTGGGTGCTGCACTTCGACCCGCATTGCCTGGATTTATTGCCGCAGTTTTGTTAGGGTTGGAAGAAGGTACCGAGTTTTATTCTCGTTCGTTTTATTTCCTTGAACAAGTTATTGAGAGGGTTGGCGCTGAATCTTTTTATACATGCTTTTGGCAGGTAAATTACATAAACATTTGCTTAATTTAAAAAAATGTTGCTGTACAAGCTATTAAATTTATTTTATAACTTTATATTGCAAATAAGTAAATAAATTCAGGCAGTTCATGGCAGCTCTTCGGTACGTTTACCGGCTTTAATGTTTCTTAATGCAAAACTGGAGAAACGAAAGGCAGCTGCATCTGATCAAATGCATGCTATTGCTGGTGGCAGTCATTCTAGCCACAGGATTGCGGCGCTTGGTGCTGCTGCCGAAGATCCGGGCTCTACTCGTATTCAGCGTCATTTGCTTGATTTTTTGAGCGTAACCTTCCCTCTAAATGGCGACACTATCTCAAAATCTGATTTGGTACAGATTTTGCAGCGTTGCTTGTTTGTTGTATTAAGGCGTGATATGAGCTTGAACAGACGTTTATATCAATGGCTACTTAACAGGTATTTTTTTAAATGCAATTTTTGTAAGCATTAAATATTGTTGTGTTACTTTTTTATTCCGCATTTTATAAGGAAAGAATAAAAATATGTTAATTTTTGAGCAATTCAAATGTATTGTCAAATTTTTACTAATTTTATTTTTGTTAATTTTTTACAGTTTCAATGAAATGATTCTAGGTTTGGTGATGGCGCTTTTGCAAGCCTCCCTTTAAATGGTAGAGAAGAGGTTGTCGATATGGATTTTTTTAAGACTTATTCGCTTCCGCTCATTAAACTTGCTATTAAGGACTTTCTTAAAGCGGACATTATTGAAATTGCTTCTGCTGGGTCTATAATGGTAGGCACATCGACATTAAAAGCCAAGGTTTGATTGAAAATTAATTTTGAAACGATTACAATTTTATGTCATACAAATGTTTGTTTCTAAGATTGTTTTGTTAAAGTTACTTTACTTTAGGATTCACAACTTCAATTTGTTGAAGTTCGAGTTTGTAGACTTATACACTATCTTATCGATAGACGAGAAGTGGGAATTTTAATGTTAAAAGAAACATTAGCCATGTATTTGGAATATGCCTGTCAGCATGACCTGGATTTAATTAATGAGCTTAATGAGGTATTTTTTAATTAAAGTTAACATTTAAATAAGTTTTAATTATTTTTAACGTTAAATTTTTAGCAATGCGAAGAATTGGATCCGGCTTACGAAAGTTTATGGGATGTATCAACAAATTTAGATGACTCTTCTAGGGCAAACATAATTACTATTGATAAATTGAATTAATGTTTAAAGATTATTTTAGGTTCGTCGTGTAGAGGAAACAAAGAAAACATTTAACTCGTTATTGAATTCACTTGAAGCTGGTTTTTTATGGCAGTTTTTAGAGTCGTATTTGATTAAGTAACTTTTTTTTTTGATTAATATTTGAACTTTTTCAATTATTTTTTAGACTTTTGAATGAAGATGGTGATGAGAGAGAAGGATCAGAAAGTAATGATGAAGACGGAACATTTTATGACGAAAATGAAATGCACTTAAAATTTTATCCGCTAGTTAGTTTTTAAAATTTGCTGTAAATTTTCAAGTCTTTAGCTATTTCTTATGTAATGTGTAGACATTATGATCACTTATTTTTTTACAACTCAGATTGTTTCATTTTGTTTAAAATGCGTACATTTGGATTCGCATAGCGATATTCGTAGCCGGTTTTTAACTAATTTGTTACGTACTATTCTTAATGGTTTACGACGAAAAGGATGTGAAGCTATTTTCAGAGACATATTTGTCGCACTTTTAGTAGTCACTCGTAAACTTTTACAAGAAATAAATCAAAACGTTTCTATTTTTGAAGGTATGCAATCTTAATTTTTTACGAGAAGTAATTTGGGGGTTGTTAATATTATTATGTTATATCTATAAAATACTATTTTTAGTACATCAATTGGTCGAGTTTATGGACCGTTCAGATTTAAGTTTGTTATCGCCTAGTAAAAAAGAAGCAATGAGACTTCAGCAGAAAAAAGAGTGCATGGAAGGTAAGTTACAACATTCAATTTTTTGTTTTTTATATTTGTTTTTTAGAGCAACATTTAGTAGAGTTGTGTTTGGATGCTTGCTTTGCTCTTTTATCAGATACTTGTCGATGGTATTTAAGAGGTCGTGATCGCGACAAAATTGGTGTTCTTTGTACTATAGCAGCTTTGATTCGCGATTTTTCTGACTTTCCGTTTTATTGTTTCCAATCAATCGAAAATCCTAACTCACCAATTTCATCTATTTGTAATTTTTTTGATAATTAACAATTTCGCAAATACTAAATATGAAGAATTTATAATTATATTAATTTATTTGTTTTTACTATTTTAGCTGACGCTATTCGTTCGTCAACAGAAAAGGGTAATGCACATTCAGCATGGCTTAATGATCTGATTTGCGTAGTAAACGCTGATTCATGGGTTTCTATAACCGACATTTGGGATTTTGATGTTCGTGCCAAAATCCTTGATTTAATTCTTTATTTGTATGTTCGTTCTGCATCTGTAATTGAACAACACTTAGCATTGTTTGGTCGAACTCAAAGCAATTCTACTTATTATGCATCGTCATATTCAAGGTTTTTTCAATACAAAATATAATTGCGTTAAGTTAGTAATATTTTTAAACTTGTCAAATTTATAGTTTTTTTATATAAAATTTATTATTTTAAATCTGATATTGTGTTATATTATATAATTAAAAAGAAAAAATTAATTTAGAGGTTTTCAAAAAACTACAACAACGATCTTGCTGAAGCCTTTCTTTTCGGAAAGAGATTTATTTAGACTTGAAAAGGATAATATTTTTAAGGTTTTTTTTAAATACGTTAAAACGTACTTTATTTTTATATTTTTTAGAAAACTGCTTTGGTGTTATGGACACGCTTAGCAAGCAATGTTGAGACTTTTAGTCTTCAAACTGCTGCGTTTCTTCTTTTGCGTCTTCATTCACGAAAGATTTTAGACGCAAGTAGTGAAGTAGAGGACATTATTGTTTCCGAGTTAACCTCATCTGACAAGGTTTATTACTTAAATTTTTATTGGGCACATATCATTTTTAACAATTAATTTAGATTGTGAGCGGTTCTGCTGCAAAAAAATTTCGAGATCTTTGGGTATTTTGTCGAAGTGCAGGTTTAGAAGACGTTTATACTGGAGTTCCATTAAAACCAATGAATCGGTTTGTTTTTGTATTTTATTAAAGGATTATTCTTACTTTTCTTTTTAGAGTTGTAATGGTGTTACTAGGTTTTATTGCGGATGATCTTATTGGAACAGAACGAATTGAGCTTCGCGCAATTGCTTATGCATGGTTTGTTGATTGTTCGAGACACAACGATCTACATAAAATTTTACAAGTAACTTTATATTTCATGTTTTTTAGAAATTTTAATTTAGAAATTTTTAGATGCTTCTTTTAATGTTGGTGAATCCAGCTACTTCACGAGTCTCTATACAGTTTGTGCAAATTGATTCAAGGATTTCTCGCGATCAAATTTCATCTATGCCTCCTGAAGCAAACGCAATTTCATTTGGAACTGACTGCAAACAAAAATTTCATCATGTTTGTCGTGACATTGATGTACGTTTATCGGAAGAGTCTGTTCAATCAAACACATCACCCTGGAACAATTTTACTTATCTAGATTGTGATAGGTAATAATTTTATTATAATTTTATTTTAAATTACTTTATTACAATTTTTTAGTTCACAACAGTGGATAACCGATTTAAAAAACCAGTTACTTTTACCTACAAATTCTTTTGCTGAAGATTCACGTCATTTAATGACAGCTTCAACACCTCTTCCGTCTAGTGGGAAAATAGCATTGGCAAGTCATAAGCGTACAATGTCTGATATTCCACAATTTGATGAAGATGCTGAATCTGTTGGCTCTCTTTCTCTTGATTCTTCAATAGAACATGAAGTTTTTGAGGTGATACAATTTATTGTTGATGCTATAATAGATGATGAAGTCACACTAAACGGTAAGAGCTCTTCTTTAAGTCGAACACTACGTGATACACTTACCTCTTCTACCTTAACGTTGAATGCTACAACCAGACCATCATCTTTGGGTTCTATAGGAGGCGAAATTAATGGTGGAAAGCAACATAGCTTAGCTTCTTCATTTCATAGCCATATTCATGGAGTTCCTAACCTTGGCTTAGATGCGATTAGTGGAGGAGAAGATTTTCTGATGAGCAAAAGTAGTATTGCAAATACAAATAGTAATAGTGTTGTAGAAGAAGTACCAATTCATAAAGCTGGAAGGTTTATTTATTTTTTTGTAAAAAAATGCTAATTAGTTTAATTTTAAAGAAATACTTTTGTTTTTGTATTAAATTCTAATTATGTAATTTTTTAGAATTAGTTTTGATGGTCCAAGGAGTTCACAGACGAGTGATTATATAAATGTTGTTTCTTCTGTGTCACGAGATGCCTCTTCTAGTATAGGAATTATGGGCAATGGAACTGTAAATGACAGCAGTGCAACTATAAAACGCGTTAAATGTGGTCATCGGCGGCAGGATTCTTTGCAAGAGTCAATTTTTAGTCAAACTACTCAGGAGTTGAGGTAATTTTTCTGTAATTTATGTTTAATTTTAAAATTATTAAATATTTTAGATTATTTGATCCGGCAGAATTGCCGAATTCTACTTGTCCAGGAGACTCGAAGCAACCGTTATTGGATGAGACGCATTCTTATATGCTTTTTTATGCTGAAAGCCCTAGAATTGTAGATTTAGGACGTGCTGAGAAAATTTTTCGTACAATTGGTGCTTTACTTAAAAGTGGTTATTCGCTAGGTCGTCATATTGTCAAGTTTGTTTTAATTCTAATCAGTTTTATTTAATCAGAAAAGTTTTTAAAAACTGTTAATACAAGATATAATCTACTTTTAGTTGCCTTATTTTTACTAACACTGCTCATTTAAAAGCTAGCGGCTCATCTCAACTAGTTGATTACATGGTTCGTCATTATCGTCACATGCAAGGTGGTGGATTTTGGACTGACGATGTTGATGTAAATACTACAACTGGAACTGGTAATTTATTAAACAGTTCTATGCCAGTAATTATTCCTGGTTCGGACAAGTCTCGGAATCCGACGATGTTTGAAATTTTTGCAACGGTTTGAAGTTTTAAATTTCTTAATTAATTTACTTTTTGCTAGACTTTTTTATTTTTTCAAATAAAAGTCTTTATTTCTTAATTTAGATTTTGCTTTACTATTTTCGTTCCTACTACTTAAATTCACCGACAAATTATGTTTCACAAGATGATTTGATTATGTCATGGAAATGCAAGGTATATTATTTTTTAGTTTTAGAATTTAATGTTTTTTTTTGTAGATTGCTGCCTTAGATTGTTTTACTGAGTTACTGCGAATTTTAAATGACATTATTAAAGAAGTAAACTCTCGAGACTTTGTTAGCTTTGTGCAACAAATTTATCGCTTTACTAGGACTCAACGTGTTGTTATTGCACTTATGTTAACTGCCGTTCCATCACCTCCTTCACACAAAGATTGGAGGTAAAGAAATTTATGTAAACATTTTTTTAAGATTTTTAAATTGCTTTTTAAATAGTTTTTAGAAAAATTATTTTCCATATTTTAGAATGCCTATAACTGTTGATATTGCTGAATTTAATAATGGACCTCAAAGTAACCATCAATTCCGTGACTTAATTTTTGCTTACCATCGATCTTTATTGAATTTGGCGTTTTCTTTAGTTGTACTTGAGTATAATATGCAGATGGGAGTAAAAAACTTTACGGCACAAGTAAATATTTTTGTCTTTTATTCTGACGGCTATAAGTTTTATTAAATTTTGTTTTTATTTGTCAAGTAAATTTTTACGCTTTTTAAAATTAACGCTGAAGTCTACATTTTTAATGTACTGTGTAATAGCTTATTCATTTTGCTTTTAGAGTTTGGGTTTTGTGTTTGAACGGCCAATGGAAAACCGTCAACTTTACAACTCTCCGGCAAATCGATCTACAATTCGTGATCCACGATATATGGTTGTTGAATTGCGAATGTTCATAAGTGTAATTTTAAATGCATTAAAACGGTGCCCGGAGCGTCATGAACTTTGGCTTCAATTTTTAATTAGCGCTGTTCCTTATTTAGACCGGTTTATATTTGTTTTTTTATATTAGCCAACGTTTATTTACACATTTTTTATTTTTGTGGAATTAAAAAAAGTAAGAAAATTATAATGAGACTAGTTTAAATTTTATTCAATTTATGTATTTTCAACTAATCTGAATTTGTATATTTATTGTAATTTGAATGTTAAAAAATGACAAATTAAGTTAACATCATTTTGTGCTTTAAACCTGAATAATAACGGAAAAAGTAATGAAAGAAACTATGTAAATTATTAAAAATAATTTTACATTGTTAATTAATCCTATATTTGGTTTAGGGCTTTACCGACATTTGCTGTTCATGTTGTGGAGCAAATTTGCAGAAACATTTACATCTGTATAAGCAACACATTTGAAACAAATTTTAGTCGTGTTCAAAGTCCAAATGACGTATTAGAAAGCCCACGAAGTGTACATAATCTAAGTGGAACTGATTTTAAAACTGCATTTTATTTTGCTGATTTTCGTGTACCAAAGAAAGATCTTTCTAACAACAATAGTGGTAATAGTATTGTTGAATCTACTCCATCACTTTCAAGTAGTTTATTGTCAAAATATCCAGCTAATTACGCTGTTATTGTAAGTTGTTAGCCACTTTTTTAATTTAAACAAATCTTTATACTTTTCTTTTGTAGATAAAAGATTTCCTGAAATTAAAAATATAGAGTGAAATTTAAACTTGGTCATTTTTTTAGCTTATGGAATCATTAATGTCGATTCTTCATTTCTGCATGATTGATTCTGCTGCAGTAAGTATGCCATTTTTAATTGCAAAGACATCCAATAATCATCATGTTTATACTACTCATCAACATTCGGCATCGTCAATTTTTAATCAAAATTCTTCTCTCAATTATAGCGGAGCAAGCAGTATATTGAGTGGCACTAGTTCTACCATGACAGGTGGCAGCAGCGGTGGTAATATGGTAGGAAGTATGGTTGGCTCAGCAATCTCTGTTCTACCGGGTACAACTGCTATTAGCAATTTGTTTGGCAAAGTTTTTACATCAGGCGACAATTCTGGAGTATATTAATTTCTTTAAAAATAAAATTGAATTTTTTAATTTTCAAAGAATTTATTTTTAGCTTATAAAATTTATTGTTTTAGCATAATGCACACTCAAGCACTAATTCTGATTCTCGGGGAGCATTTGAATCATGGATGGTAGCACAAAAAGAACTGACGAAAATATTTCCTAGTGCTTTAGCTATTCTTTGTGATGTGTGGTCATTTGCTACTTCAAAAGAAGTTTCGTATCGGTTAACAACAATTGGAAATTCAGATGTATTTTTTTTTCTAATATATGACTAGCTCTTATTTCTTGAAGCTTAACAACTACATTTTTATTATTTTTAGGCACTTGCTTCAATTGTCATTGATATACTAAATCCTATTGCAAAAAAACATACAAATATGCTTATCAATTCTTTTGGCATTGTTTGGATATCGCGGCAAAAGTTCGACAATTTTGCATTAAAATCTGACAATACTCATGTATTTAAATTAACTCTTTTATTTTTTAATTTATTGTGATTTTTTTTAGCATTTATCTTTTGTTTATTCAAGTCAGCAAATTAGTGTTGCTAAGCTTTTGTTAAGCTTGAAAGTTCTCTCGTTAAACTCAATTATTGTCGCTACAGCGGAAGTACTTAAAGAATCAGCCAGCAAATCTACAAAGTCACTTGTTGAAAAAGTATACTTGTTGGAAAAAAGATTATTAGAACTAAAATTTTTCTCATAATTTTTAATGAATATTTTTTTTACTTTGTTTTTTAGAGTTCCGGTTTTTTGTGCGAAGTAGCACTTCTTGAAATGTTACATGAATGCACTCGTCAAGTGCCTGTTAACGAACTTCGAGAGTCTTGGAGCGCTTTGAATATTTTATTCAGCGAATCACCTCTTATGTCATTACCGGCACGAGCTTCATTTCTACAATTTGTGTAAGCATTTTTTTTATTATTGACAATTATTTGTGTGGTGTAATATTGTTGCTATTTGATTTTGTTATTTATAGGATTCTTTCTGATTTTGTTCGTCGTTGCGGAAGTCAAGCTATTATTGATGATCGTCAGATTAGTCGAGCTATTCTTGACATTTGTCAGAAATTGACTGATGCTGTAAATTCTATTGTTGGGTGGCAATTAGAGTCGACTACTTGGCTTAAACGCACTTTAGTTGTTAAACACGATGCTGCAAGTGAGTTTTAAATGTAAGAATTTCTTGTCATTTTAACTTTTTTTAGATCAAAAAGCATGCGATATTAGTCCTACACTTGATATGAAGGGGAGTGTAGGTGGAATAACAAATTCTGAAGCAAGTTCAATGCGCGGCTCGACTATGTCTTTAGCGGGTCCGACTAATAGGTACATATCTTTTTAAAAATTTAAATTTGGTATTTTTTACTGAATTAAAAAAGCATTAATAAATAATTATACTTTTTACTGACTCATAAAAAAGTGCCCTTTTAATGCTATTTTTTAAGTTTTATTTTTTCAGATTATCGTCAGTAGATAATATGAGTCAGTTTAATGGTTCTGTAGCTCAGCTTTCACTCAACTCTTCGGACACAAAAAAGAGCTCTTCAAATTTGCGTTCTAGTGTTAAAGATTCGATCAATAATAAGAAAGATCCTACAGATAGTACGCAGGCATTGTTTCTTTTGGCGGAAGTAATCTTTTAAAATTTTATCAAAATGTTTTTCTAGTTAAAAATAGTTTTCATGTCACTTATTTCTAGAACCTTGCGGAATTAATCGATTCAATTTGCAAAAGCGATGACAAAGAGAAACTTTTACCAACTCTTCAAGCTGTCTGGGGCAATACTTTACCATACCTAAAAGCTAAAAAGTAATATTTTTTAATTTAACAATTTCTTTTATACATTAACATTTAGTGCAAAAAATGTTCGCTTTTTTTTGGCGAGTTCTCAATTTTTGGCGTCAATGAGCTCTTTTAATTATATGCGTCCAGTATGGAAAAAAGCTACAATGGAATTACTGTTAGATCCAGGTAACAACAAATTATTGATTTTTTATCTAAAGAATAAATGTTTTTAGCTTTT
Organism: Diadocidia ferruginosa; assembly: GCA_027564275.1. Classification (NCBI taxonomy): domain Eukaryota; kingdom Metazoa; phylum Arthropoda; class Insecta; order Diptera; family Diadocidiidae; genus Diadocidia; species Diadocidia ferruginosa. The sequence goes on from JANSTW010044391.1 coordinate 12,062, forward strand.
TTTAAAATGGATATTCATGCGTTGCGTCAATGGCTAGTTGTAATTGATAATTTAATGACTAATGACAAAATTTCTTTTAAAGAACTTTTAGGTATTATTTTTGCTTCTAATTTTTTTTTACATTTTGATATTTTATGTGTTTTCAATTATTTAGCAAGGATTACAACAGGTACTTCGACTACTCTTTCAAATTTGATTACATCGAAAGAGCAAGAATACGAAATGAAGGCTCAATCACTTAAGCGTCTGGCTTTCGTTATTTTAAGTTCTGATGTCGATCAGTATTGCGCTCAACTTAATGAAATCCAAGGTTTTAATGATTTATACTTTTTGATTTTAGTTTTATATTTTAAAAACATAATGAAATGAACATTGATTTTTTAACTAAAATTCAATTTATTAGAAATACAATTATTTCAAGTATTACAAAATTATTAATTTTAAATATTTTTGATTGATTGCAGAGCGACTTTCGGAAAATTTGCGCTTGAGTCAAGTACCTGTCGTACATGTACAAGTATTTACGTGCTATCGTGTACTTCTTGTTCGTATGCGTCCAACTAGTTTTGTTTCTATGTGGCCATCAATGGTGACTGAATTGGTAATTTTTATTTAATTATATTTGCAAACTTTCTAAATAAAAACTTTTTTTACGTAATATGTTTTAGGTTCAAGTACTTACTCAAATTGAGCAACAACTACAACAACAAAATAGTGCATCCAATACTATGGTTAGCAGTGGTGGTAGTGGTGCAAATAACACAAACAGTGCGGATGACTTAAAATGTTCTCGTGACGATTATTGGATGCAATTGTATTTGGCAGCTTGTAAATTGCTAGAGACACTTTGTACACTACCTTGCGGTTATGTGTCACAGTTTCAAGTGTATGTTAATTTTTAATAATTATTATAAGCTATTAAAATATACAAATAAATTTTTATATATTTTATACTTATTTGTATACTTTATAGCTTTTTTTCACTTAATTTTGTATTCCAATATTTTATTTTAGATGTCGTTGGGCGTTTGTGTCGGCTTTAAATTCTAATTCAGTTTCAGACGTTTTTGTGCCATTTGCTGTTCGAATAAATTCTTTATTAAATGCCAAGGTTTTTATGCTTTTTATATTTCAGTTAATTGTTTACAATTAATTTTTTAGTACAATGAACTTTCTCCTACGGATCGTGAGCTGCGTTCAGCATCCCTCTTTAATATTAAAACTTTGACCTCATTTCAAGAATTACATCCATTTTTTCATGCTCTTTCTACACAAAATGTTTCCACTCAATATGCATCTAGTCCTATTATTACAAATAATGGAGATAGTTTATCTCATTCGAATTCTACAACAATACCAAATGACTGTATGGCTAGCGAATTGGAGACTGTATGTTTATAACTACTTTTGTCCTTACAAAAATTTATTTTTTCTGTAATTTAAACTCTTAATTTTTTTTAATTTTTTATCACAATTATATTTTTATAGGATGGTCAATTCCGAGATGCTAATTTAATTAACGGTTCTTTGACCATAAAGGCTGCCGTTGTTCGAATTGAACAATCGCTTTGCGTTGATTTTGCGGATCATTGGCAACTTTAAAGAAAATGCAATAAATACAGTGTCCGTGTGGGAAGGACGACAACGAATTAGCTGCAAAATTTTTGCGAGAAAA
>JANSTW010044402.1:0-13735 GCA_027564275.1 Diadocidia ferruginosa
ATGGTATCAGATAGAAAAAAAGGGTAAAATGGTCCCTATGCTCCCACGCTTTGGAGTAAAGGACACGATGATGATGACAATAGAATATCGCATATAATGTGGTTTACATTTTTAGTAGACGCGATACCTTTATATTGTTATACATAAATAATTTTTTTTAAACTTTTTAACCCTTTGTCTGAGATTTTTGAGAAATAAAAAAGAATTTAGACAAAAAATTCACGAAGCATCCAAAATTAAGGTTACGGAACCGAAATCTATAAAGGTTTATTTAAGGATTCTAAAAATCACCTTATCAATTTTTTAAATTAAAAAATATTTTAAACCTAAATTGACTTATTTTAACAAAACAACATGTCTAATTATCTTAATCTTTTACTTAAAGAATTGTAAGAACTTTGTGAATTGTAGATGGAAAATTAATTTGTAGCTTTATAGTTTTTTGAACATTTTATTTTTATGGTTCTCTTCATAACTATATCCATTCCCTTTAAACTATATATGTTAAGGCAATCTAATCATAAAACACAGCTCTTCATATATACGAAAGACCAGTCGAGTCAGAGCATAAAAAAACTACTATGAAAATGATCGTCAAAAACAAAAATTTTATACGAAAGAATCTTCATAAAACCTATAATTCGTATAAGGGGCAAATGACAAAATTAACAACAGTTAAATGTATGTATGTAAAGGGTTAATTTCATAATGAATATTTTAAATGAAGACCCAATCCTACATATACATGAATATAATATGTTGTCATTGTTTAAATGGATTTATTTATAGTTCTTTTGCATGCAGTTTATAATTCATTCGAGCAATATTGAGTTTAGAACAAAGCATATCGTTTTTGTATACACAAATATGAATTTCTACTACAGAATTGGCCAAGTTTAATTTAATTTAAATGTAATACATATCCACAAGATTTCCAAAAATATTTATGAATTTTAACATGGATATTCAGTTCAGTTTAACTGTAATATTGAAAAGTTAGGAACAAAAACTTGCAAGTCTTTAAAGCTTCGTTATATTTTGCATTGTTAAGTTTCTATATAACGAATTTTTTAATTACAGCTCTATATGACAGATTTTTTAATTATTGAACATAAATTGAAATTAAAATCTGACATATTTCATATTTATAATCTATCTATATAATAATAATTTAAAATCATCGCAAATCTTTATAATTGTATAACTATATATAAGATAGCATCACGTCTTATGTCTTCCAATTATTTTAACAAAACAACATGTCTAATTATAAAAGCTGTCAATATTGCTATAAGTTTAATATGATTTTTTTTTTCGCCGAACAAAAACCACAGAAATAAAATATATTAATCGCTTAAAGATTTCTGACAGCCGCACTTTTATATTTAGTATATTTACTTTTATATGTGGCGGCTTGTCGAAACTATGGCAAAGGGATTAATTTTTTTTCATTACACTATAAAACTTCGTTGATAAGCTCTACAGAAATAAAAAAAAAAATTATTCGCTGCGCTTCAAAGAATTAATTTAATATATAAATTTTATTATGCAAATTATTCGTCTTCTTTTTTTTGTGTTGCACTATCCAATATAAGTAAAATTATAAAAATACTGTGCAAGAAATGGTATCCTTGTTATTAAATTAGATTATATATACAATATACATCATTTAAATCGGTATACATATAATGCGAGTATTTACTTTTTACATAGCATTTACAATAAATATAAAAAAAAACAAAATGATAAAAACTAAAGATATGCGATAGCTTTATAATATTTCAAGGTTTATATTCGCTTTATTTGAAGGGTATATAGCCCAATTATTGGCATCTTGTTGGGAATAATAAAATAAATTATTATAATGGATACGGCCATTGTAAGACCTATTCTATCATATGGGTCACTAGTAGCCAGCTGTGGAAAAGGATGTATATGTATCAAGTTAGGTAGGGTACAGCGCAGTGCAATGCTTGGGGTTACTGGAGCCTTGAGATCTACGCCCTCGGAGGCATTGAATGTAATTGCACACCTTCGTCAACCTAACATACATATTAAAAGTGGGGCTAGCTGCAGTGCCATCAGATTAAGAGAATTCGGCTATTGGGAAAATAGCTTCTACGGCCACAGCAAAATACTTTCATTAGTTGAAACGGTGACGATCCCAACTACAGACTATCTAGTTCCTAGATTATATCTAGACAAAAAATTTAATACAAAGTTCCCAACCAGAGAACAGTGGGCAATGGGCCACACACTGGAGAGCTTTGACACAGTGGTCTATACCGATGGGTCCAAAATGGACTGTGGTGTTGGTTCCGGAATCTACTGTGAAAATCTTAATATATCAGAATCAGTTAGACTTCCAAATCTGGCGAGTGTCTTTCAAGCGGAAGTACTTGCCATTTTGTTGGCCTGTAGGCGGCTGGGAGCTAATAATACTCCAAGGCAGAGTGTGGCGCTTGTCGTGGATAGCCAAGCTGCTATCTTGGCTCTAAACTCGTCTACTATCACTTCTAAACTTGTTAAGCAATGCTATGACGAACTGTCAATCATTGGGAGTCAGTACGACATCACTCTTGTTTGGGTTCCAGGACATAGCAACATTGCTGGCAACGAGCGAGCTGACGTTCTGGCTAGACTTGGCTCTACTCTGGATGCTAACCAAGCTTGGGAAGTGCATCCATCCTTAAATCTTATTAAGAAAAACATTCAAACGCACTTCATGCGTATTGCTGACTTGAGATGGAAAAACTCCATGTCATGTCGTAGGGCCAGGAAGACCTGGCCATCTTACAACAAAAAAAGAACGGATTCCCTTGTGGAGTGGTCTCGTGTAGACATCTCCAGACTGATATCGGTAATATCTGGCCATTAGGCTATCGGAGTTCAAGCATCCAGATAAGGTATCCCTCACAATGTGATCTTTCGCAGTTGCTGTGATGATAACGAACCGGAGAAAATCAAGCATTTTCTCTGTGATTGCCCAGCTTTGGGTAGATCAAGATATTTATTTCTAGGAAAATATGCATTTACTGACCTTGATCAACTCGCCGGCAAAGATATTAAGGAGCTGCTGGGAATCCTCAATTCCACAAAGATGGCTTTGAGCGACTCAATCAATTAAACAAAGGTTATCTAATGTGTGGTATCAAAACGGCAGTCTTTGCTAATTGAAGCCAAGCTCTAGGTTTGATCCTGGCCAATCAACCACGCTAAGGAGGAAGAGAAGAGAAGAAAACAGAAGAGAATGAAGAAGAGGAAGAAAAAGAGAAGGAAAACGAAAAGTGAGAAGGGTGGAGTGAAGGAAGAAAAAGAAGAAAATGCTCAAAGATCTCGTAAATATTAAAATTAAATTCTAAAAAAACTGTATATGGTAATGTAATACGCAAGCTTATCTATTTTACTCTAAATATAATAAAATATTTCAACTTTGTTTTTGTTGTTGTTGTTGCATTTTAATTTTTTAATTTATTAAAAATATATAGGTAGTTAAGCAAAAAAAAACATAAAAAGATTTTTTTTTGCTTTTTAGAATTACCTATATCTACTATATTTTTTTGTGCATATCAAAAAGCTCTTCTACGAATCCATCCTATATATAGTAATATATACCTATATGCGGGTTTTGATGGAATTTTGTTTATGGTTTTTTTTTTAATTAATTCCACCTTGTCCAGTTGCATTATTCATCATCATATCTCATTCCACAAATCATCATCATCAAAATATATAAATCATTTTGAATGTTTTTTCTCGTTTCGTCTGTGTAGGTATATTCATTTTATGTGCATACAGTTTTTTTGGATAGGCCCAGGCTCAGGCATCATCATCATCAGACTATATAATATATAAAAAGCTGATGTATACATTTGTCCATCAAAAACACTGAACTTTTACTAAAAACCTCTGCACTCTCACACCATCTAGGTTTATATATATAATATAGTTAGTTCCGGTTTTATGTTTTGAAATACAGACCAGTGTAAAGTCCAGTGTTCAAATTATATTGCGAATATACCTATATACAATTTACAGTCAAAATGAGGATTCACATTCGAAATAATAATACAGCGAGTCCATATATTCCCTCAAACCCCCAAATATAAAATATTTCAAAGCTGTACATATTATAAGTGCATCAACGGGCGTCTAACTATATGTATATGAAATCCCCGTAACAATTTTCAAAATAAACTTTATATAATATTTTATACCGAATATCATTGTATATGGCAGGCAATAATATATACGTCCTATACACCTTAAAACCTTCACATCAAAATGAATTTCGTTTTTGTATATGTAAATTTCTCATTTTTGTTTTATCGATTAAAATTTTTTCGTTTTTGCATTTTCCAAAAATATTATAATATACCAACAACCGCGGTGGTAGCCTATAATATGCATAAAAATTGCAATGAAAATTTGTTTGTTTCTATATATTCATATAATATTACAACTTTTAAGTATATAATATATATAATATATATATACTATATAGTTTATAAAATATATAATGCGCGAATGATGCAGTCAAAGTTCACCATATATACAATAAACATACAATAAAATTGCACTGTCGAATACAGTTTACGAAAAAATACACAAACGAATTAAATTATTCTTTTCTCCATAACATTTGGACAGTGAAGGCTTGTAAATTAAAGAATTTTACATATTACTTCAAAAATCTTATTTTTCAGCCTACCTAAAAATATGCAACGGTACCCTATCTGTCACTATTTTGTTTGCTACTAAATATTGAGGGTATCCTGTCTATCACTATTTTTTGCTACTTCAAGTATTTAGGGGACTTTGTCTGTCACTATAATTGTTACTACTTAAAAATATTTATGGTGCTCTATCACTATTTTTTTTGCTACTTAAAAATATTGACGGTACCCTATCTATCACTATTTTTTTTTTTGCTATTTAAATATTATGGATATTTTGTCATCACATTTTTTGCTACTTTAAATATTAGCGTTATTTTGTCTATCACTATTTTTTGCTACTTCAAAATATTCAGGGTGCCTATCTATCACTATTTTTTTGCTACTCAAAAATATTGAGCGTACCCTACCTATCACTATTTTTTTGCCACTTAAATATTAAGGATATTTTGTCATCACTTTTTTTGCTACTTTAAATACTCACGTTATTTTGTCTGGCACTATAATTCTTGTTACTTAATATTAATATTGACGGTACTCTATCTATCACAATTTTTTTGCTACTTAAAAATATTGAGTGTATTTTATCTATCACTATTTTTTGCGAACTTAAATTTTGAGGGTATTTTTGTCTGTCACTATAATTTTTGCTACTTAAAAATATTAAGGGTACCCTATCTATCACTATAATTTTTGCTACTTCAAAATTTTCAGGGTACCTGTCTATTACTATTTTTTTTACTACTTAAAAATTTGAGGTCTAAAACTTTTTTTTTTGCTACTGAATCATTGAGAATATTTTTCCTATCACTATTTGTTGTTACTTTAAATATTGAGGGTGTTTTGTCTGTCACTAAAATTGTTGCTACTTAAAAATATTGAGTAGATTTTGTTTATCCATATTTTTAGTACTTTAAAAATTTCTATCACAATAATTTTTGCTACTTTAAGTATTGAGGGTATTTTGTCAATCACAATTTTTTTGCTACTGAGAATATTTTGCCTATCACTATTTTAAATATCGACGCTACCCATCTATCACTATTTGTTTGCTAGTAAAATATTCAAGATATTTTGTCTATCACTTTATTTTGCTCCTGTAAATATTGTGATTACCCTGTCTGTCACTATTTTTTTTTCCTACTTAAAAATAGTTCGATCATTATTTTCAATATGGCGGCCAAAAAAACGCATTTTGCACACATAGATTCTTCTAGACTTTTAGTATGGTAAAAAGATTTTTTCAAAGAACCAAAAAAATCAAACTTTCTCTCTGTGGGAATAAGTTCGACACAAAAACCTATATGATATGATATCTTCGCTGGGTTCTACTATAGTACCGAAGTTTAACAAAAATATCTAAAAAAGTATTTAACCCTCAAAACTGAACAAAACACATTTTTAAGTGAATTTTTTTTAAGGACTTACGATGAAAAAGATATTTAACGAAAAAAATGAAAATTTTGTGAAACCGTGAAGTTTGCGAGTCTGTGAATCGCTATATCTCGGAGTGTGTTCAAGGTACACAAAAACTTTGTACACGTAAAACGTAGATAATTTTACAAACTGTAATACTTTTGTAGATACCGGGTAGAAATCGAGATTTTTTGGTCTATTAACCGAAATATAGAAATCGGCACATTTTTTTCAATATGGCGGCCAAAAAATCGCATTTTGCACACATAGATTCTTCTAGAATTTTAGTATGGTAAAAAGATACTTCCAATAAACCAAAAAAATCAGACTTTGTCTTTGTGGGAAATAGTTCCACCTTTCATCATTTTTTTTCGTAGATCTCCTCCATGGTAGTAAAAGTTTATCAGATAATATTGACAGCTGGTTTTATTTTGGTTTTTTCTGCGCATGATCTCACAGGTGAAAAAAAAGTATGGAATAAAAAATATCTATATATCTATGTATGTATATTTATGTATTTATTGTTAGGGCCAGCTTCACCTGTAAAAGACAGAATAAAATCTGGTAGCTGTGCAATATATATTACCTTATAATTTGTACTACCATGGATCTCCTTTACTATACCAGCTTAGCGGTCTTCCAGAATATTTCCATAAGAAAATATCTATATAATCCAAAGATGACAATTGAGGTTCGAAATAGAACTGTCATAATAAAGTTAAATGTTGAGAAAATCTATCATAAATTTTAGTAAGCTCAAGGGCTGGTTTATTTATACAAGAATATTCGCTGTAGGCACGCCACTGTTTATGGAGTCTATATATATAGTTTCGTATAATATAAAAATATTTCGAAGATTTTTTATTAAATGTGGCTACCTCACTAAACTCTTACTAAAGTGTATATACATTATATGTATATAAATATTATGAATATTATGAAAAATGCGGCTTATGGTAATAATAATAATTTGAAACATAAATTGTATACATATTATATGTAGCAAGGTATATACGCATTTCAGGCATTGTATATAGGTATACTTGTTTGGCCATATAATTTACCAACAGCTTTGTATTGTATAATTTAATCACTTAATGGAAAAGTTTAATTAATTTATATATTTCGTTTTTTTAGGCTGCGATGTGTGTGGGTGGAATATATAATAATATAATTTGTATATATTTTAAAGTATATAATCGGTTAATATGCAACCGATTCCTTTCGTTTCTGGAAAACCCTTGGCTCGATTCCAAGGTAATATTATAAACATTGAAGAACTTCGTTCTTTTGTTTTTATTTCTCTTCTCATATATTTTTCTTTCTCTTTTCTTTTTCTTCTTCCATATTTTCTTTATCCTCTTATTTTATTCTTTCATCTCATCCCTCCTTCTTCCTTTTCTTTTATCATCTTTTTTTCTTTAATTTGTGCGTTAATTTAAATTTGGTTTATTTCGCAACTTCGCATAAAGTGATTGATCTGTGCTTAAGGGGTTGTAAGACACTTTTTTAGTTTTTATTAAAAAATATTTAGAAAACAAATAATTAAATCAACGATTTTCTAAAGTCTTAGGATAAGATTTGTTCAACAGTTCAACATATTTTCCAATTTCACAATTTATTACTTTTACAACTACTTATATTGTATTTTTATAAACCCGCATATTAAAAAAAATAATTTGCATATCAAAAAATATGATCATTTTAAAAACCCATAACTGACGAAATACACACAATTCATATAAATAAAAAAAATATATTTTCTTTTTTGTCGTTTGTGTCACTCACTTATATATTTTCTATAGATTTTTTTTGTTCAAAATGATGGTAAATTAGAAAATCATGAACTACTTACATAAATAACAATATAATATTTTCTGCGCTTTGAATTAGCCTATATTATAATATGTAATTTATGCAATTTGAAAGCGAGAAGTATAATAATTAGCAAAACACTCACAATTTTTCGTTACTATATGGCTATGCTACTATAAAGAAGGTCACCTGCTGAGAAATCCGGGTACTTAAATAAACAGTTTAAATATTTTTTTGAAAGAACTTATATCATTGTATAACTAATATATAGTTATTACAAAATCTTGACATTTTTTCAATAATTGTTTTTTTTACGAGTTCTACTTTCTTAAATTTGTATATTTTGCATAAGGGTTAGGGTTTCTCATACATAAATTTGGTGACATATACCACAATATTGAAGCAATTGCAATTGAGCCCGTATATGAACCATGTAAATTTGTTGGTTTCTTTTCAAAATATTTAAGTGGCTTTAGTTGAAAATTATATGTTTTGTAAAATTACAATATATTAAACATCTAGTTGAAATGTGTTACAAAAATATTTAGAAAGTTTTGTATGAAACTTATATAGCGAAAAAAACATAATATCATAACATTAAGTGGATTTCTTATATATATGCAAAAAATGTAATAGCCAAGTTAAAAGCATAATATATAGGGGCTAATCATAATAAAAGAATTATTTTCTTAGATTTTTTTTTAAATAATAATATTAATAAGACCACAATCAAGAAATTTTTTCATTTGTATAAATGATTGGCGAGATCATTATGATGGTTTAAAATTTAAAATGAAATGGTTTACTAGATTTTCTTATGATTTGTTTGAATTATTCCAAACAGTTGATAATATAATATATGTAGATTAGCGCCCAATTTAAAAACAAAGTACAGAAATATAACAATTAATAAATTTTATAAAAATACAAAATATTTGTGTTTTATATTGAAGTTAATAAACTGAATTATTTCATATAGATTGGCGCCCAACGTTAATATATATGTAAAAATTTATTAATAATGTAATATTTTTCAATATTTTCTTTAATTTTTTACATATACAATTTGAATAAAATAAGTCCTTAAAAAGAATCCTTTATAATGATGCCTTATTAAAATTTTACGATTTTTATGATATGATCAATGATCACATTATGTGATGGTTTAAAATTTAAAATTTAATATTTTTCTTGATTTGCTATGATTTGTTATGATTTGTTTGAATCGTTCTCAACAGTCAATATTATTTTATAGATTGGCGCCCAACTAAAAAATAAGTGCCAAAATATTTATTGTGTAACGATTTATGTGGGGTTACGATAAAGATTTTAAAATAATTAATAATAATAATTTAACAAAAATTTATTAAAGTTAATGAGAGAAAACTTTATTTAAAAACGTATGCAGTGCTATCGGAATTCAATATTTAATTTGCTAAAATTTAAACTTTACTAAAAAATTCATCCAATTTTACAAAATCTAAATTCAGAATGCCGTATGCGGGTTTTATACGATCTATGGAAATTGAATCAATTTTGTTGTTGATATCAACTATACGAAATGTCTTCTCGCAACCTCTTGCGATAACTTCGTAGGGATCTTCATATAAGGGCTACAAAGGTGGTTTTTGTTTGTCCACTCTTCCAAATACATACGTGAAATTTTCCAAAGATTTTCGTACATAAACATTTTGATTTGAATATTGGCTCTTGATGCTGCGTAGGTTTGGTATGTCTAATGTACTGCCGAAGTCGATCAACAAGATTTGATGGATTGGACGGTTCACATAATGGAGTTTCAGCAAAAAATTCTCCCAGTAACTTTACACTTTTTCCGTAGACCAAATCTACGGAAGAACATTTGAGATCGTCTCTAATTGACGTTTTGATATACCCAATAAAAGAAAAACAAACGACCAATGTGTTGTGGTGTTGCATTTAGCGATAAGAGATGCTTCTAACTGACGGTGAAAAAGCTCGATTGGACCGTTTGATTGCGGATGATAAGCAGTAGTTCTAATACGATAAAATTCTAATAATTAAGTAAGCTCGAAAAATAATTTTGATTTGAATTGCGTACCTCTGTCCGTTGTTAAAGCAGACGAAATGCCAAATCGTGCTATATATTTGAAAGCGAATGTTTTGGCAACAGTTTCGGTCAATAACGGTCAACATAATATAGCAGTATAACCTTGAGAGGATGGAAGCGGACCTATCAAATCAATATAAATGCATAATCAAATCTACCAGATGGTACATTGATCACGTCGGGGTCACCAATGTAACGATTTACCATAAATAAACTACTTCGAAGTTTATCAATGGATTTTTTTTTCAAATTTTCTTCTTAAACGTACTGTCTGCACGCAAATACTAATAAACTAGGTTTCAAATAACATTTGTATTTTTTTCTGAACAATTTAGTAATTTCTTTTGCTAAATTTTAAAGAAAACATCGAGTTTTTACAAACTATTTCTGTCGATACTTCTGAAACCACTGACCGGATTCCAAAACTTACATTAAATAGTGCGTATAGGGAATTTAATAACCTATAATTTGATGTCCAATTTAGAAACATCGGCTATATGTTTTTCGAGAAATGTTCATGAAGCTAACTCCAACAAAAAGTAAATTTTATCATATCTCGGAATTTTATCCATAGAACTATAATAATATTATATAATATTGCTCTTTAGGTCCTCTTAAAGAAAATCCTTTAATTTCATGCCTTATTAAAATGTTACGACTCTTATGATTTATATTACAATAAACATAGAAAAAAAAACTATCAATATAATACACAACATATAACACATGCTACATACCCATATATTATATATTCTATGTTATAACAACTTTGTTAGCATTATCCTACTAATTTAAAAGATTTTATCATTTTAACTAACTCAAAAAAAAACACACACCAGAAACAAGAAAAAATGGGGCGTAAAAACTTCTTTATCACTAACCATCTTTTCACATTATTATGTGGAAAAGAAAAAAAAAGTTTATGGTTTTTTTCGAGCTAAAGATTTAAAAGGCACGTGATGTTTTTTTCGATTTGATTTGTTGTTTAGTATAAAAATTTTAAGGTTGTTACGTAAAAAATAACTACAGTGTGTATTGTCTATTTTATTGAGCAAATTATATAATATTATGTACACAAAAGACGAGCTACTTGTATATATTGTATTGTATAGTATGTAACTTCCTGTGCACCGGAACTTGGAAATAATTTTTGTTTGCTATATATTTTTGCTGCTTACCCAAATATACGCATTAGAATAGATAATATTGAAGTTTTATAGGCGGAATGTTTGTTTGACTCTTAAAATTGGGCCTATATGTAATTTAAATAAATAAAAATATTTTCTTTTCTTTTGATTTCTTTTAAATTGTGTAAAAGAAGACCTATATTTATTACGAAATGGATACACGTTAATCGTTTGACATTTTTGTTATGTTAAATATTGCAGGACAAGGATTTTTAAAATGTCTTTGGTTTATTTTATCGAGCCTGATAAATGAGAACGGAACTGACCACTGTGATATTATATTGTTGTTAACACAATATAAAAATATATATATAGGACTATTTAACACATTTCAAATATAGCAAGTTATAAACTGGCTTTTTCGGAACAATGCTACAGAGTCCTTTTTATCCATTCATAAAATCGGTAAGCTGCATGCTATTTTAAAAATATCAAAGTGGACGTGTTGTTAAAAGGTGTTAAATTGATGTTAAAATAGAAATAACAATAAGTTATTGTTTGCCAAGATGATAGTGTTGGTTTTATACTAGTTAAGTTATTTCATTGATTAAAAATATTATACTAATGAGCGCAGTAATATTTACCGAGTAATTTTGTCCTATCCTTTCTCCTTGTAGGGTTAAAATGTTTTAAATTTTTTTTATAACTTGTAGGTATTTTAAATTAAAACATTTTTGATACAACCCAGTACACCAATAAGCGTTGCTAGGAGCACGATATAAGTTTATCATTCCTACTGCAATATAAGCTGCATACTGCATTGAGTTATTTAATGCTAACATGATAAAACAAATTAAATATACATGCCATGGCGAGAACGAAACCGTGGACGTTTCGATCATGAGTGGTTATTAACATGATAAGTTGATAAGTGGCACAATAATAGCATTAGATTAGCATGTAAAAATGCTACTGTATTAATAGCATTATAATAGCGTGAAGAAAATTACAGATAAAATCGCTACTTTTATGAAAAAATATATGTTTTGAGAGGTACGATAACAGCATTCAATTAGCATTTGAATATACTGCTGAATGGATAGCATTATAATAGCATGACAAATATTGTAGCTGAAAATCGTCATCTTAATAGATGAGCGGTAATTAAAATTATAAGTAGCACGATAATAGCATTAGATTAGTATGTAAAGATGCTACTGTATTAATAGCATTATAATAGCATGAAGAAAATTACAGACGAAATCGCTACTTTTATAAAAAAAATATTAGTTTTGAAAGGCACGATAACAGCCTTATATTATCATTTGAATATGCTGCTAAATGAATAGCATTATAATAGCAAAAAAAATATTATAGCTTATAATCGCCTTCTTATTAGTAGATGAGTGATAATTAAAATGATAAGTTGATAAATGGAACGATAATAGCATTTAATTAGCATGTAAAGATGCTACTGCATTAACAGCACTATAATAGCATGAAGAAAATTACAGATAAAATCGCTACTATTATGTAAAAAATATAAGTTTTGAGAGGCACCATAACAGCCTTATATTAGCATTTGAATATTCTGCTGAAATATTAGCATTATAATAGCATGACAAATTCTATAGCGTAAAATCGCTTTCTAAATAGATGACAGGTAATTAAAATGATAAGTTGATAAGTGGCACGATAGTAGCATTAGATTAGCATGTAAAGATGCTACTGTATTAATAGCATTATAAAAATTAACCGTAGCAATATAAGTGGATATAGTACCACCTTATGCTTATTTGCATTAGAAAACTGTATGCTTTTAAGCAGTAAGCACATAAATCCTTATATAATGCTTTAAAACATCCAAATACTATACTATAATGCAGTTGTACAAAACAAATACGAATTCGTAATGCTTACTGGATTCCTGGGATATAGACGTAAGTGCTGGTATTTTATCTAACCGAACTAATATTTAGCTTTTTTATTTTTATTGACTTTTAGGATCTTGAAATCTTATATCTAGAAAAAGAAAGATCGAAAGTAATGACAACGTTTTACAACTAATTGAGAACAAATCTGAACAAGAAAATCAAGATAATTTATTGTCTTTTCAACTGCTTAAATAAAATGGCTAAACTACAATTTATCGCTTATGGCCCAGGCCCTAACAGACCCCCCCTTCCCGAAGGAGGGTTCTCTCCCAGACTTCGAAAACCACTATAACTCTTGGTGCTTTCCTCCTGTTTAAACGGGGGAGGGGTCAATGTTTGGTCAAAATTTCATGCAAATCCAACACTCCGTGTAGGTGGAAAGGGCAAAAATCTTTTTTTTCATATATTTGTTTGTAGGTGGGGCCAAGATAATAAATTTTAGTGGGTGTGGCCTGTGTCGAAAGTGTTTAATTAAAAAATATATATTTTTCTTCTAAAAAGTAATTACATAAAAATGAGGGGACCTCAATTCCATTTTTTTAGCTCTTTTCTCATCACCGATAATCTAACGCTGTAATTTGGAAAGACAAATATAATAATACAGTAGGAGGGCTGGAGCGGCAGCCTCCCATGATACAAAAAATTAACACAAAGCAGCGGGTTCGGGAACGGCAGATA
>JANSTW010044413.1:0-13735 GCA_027564275.1 Diadocidia ferruginosa
CAAAGAATTCTCGAAGAAATTATAAAAAATAAATTCTATAATATTATAAATTTTCAGAAAATCAGGAAATAATTATTGAGAAAATAATGAAATTTTTAAGAAATCAGAAAATTCATAAGATATCTGGACATTTTTAGAAAATAAAAAAAATCAAGAATTTTCTGTGTGAAAATCAGAATATTTTGGGAAACGCTCAATTAAATTCTTTTATTTTCGAAAAATTCAAGAAATTTCTGAAAATATGAGAAAGTCGAGAAATTCCAAAGTATATAAAGAAATTAAAAAAAAAAACAAAAAAAAATCATTTGCGAAAATCTGAAAGTTCTTTAAAAAATCAGAAAATTTATGAGATAAATCCACTAGCCTTTGTTGGTTTTGATTAAAATTTAAATCGAATTCTATACGAAACAAAACACTTCTTGGCTGAATTGCTGGAGAGCGAACAGTGCCCCCCTTCTTTTTGTATAAAGTGTCATCCATCCCTCAACAAAAAATGTATTGTGAATTTTGGGGGAAACTTTGCAAAACTGTTAAAATGCAATTTTTTGTAAAACCTATAGTTACAGAATGGAAGTATGGGCAAAACAAAAAATGTTGTAGTGGAACATCCCCTTAACGTTTGTATAAAATATATCAAAATCAAATATTTATATAGGGTCTGTGGTATCCAATGAAAAGTCTTGACAAGAGCTACAACTTTAGTTTGAAGGGTTTTAGTCTATCGATCTACCTTGAGCTCGCAGACAGCTAATATAAATTTTCCTTCTAAGAAATCCTTTAACCACTTCTGTGGGCTGAAGGCATAACGATGAACTACAACACCTAGAATTATTGTAGCTCTTGTCAAAACCTTTCATTTGATTCCACACACCACCTATATAAATATTTATATTTATAATTTTTTCATACTAAAGTTAGGCCCCTCTCATTTAAAGGGGAGGTGTGTTCCCCCTTAAGTTTACATTTAATTTTTTTTAATTTACTCACGCCTTCATTCAGTATAGAAATGGCTTCAAAATATTGCATTTTAAAAAACTTTAGCCTCCTCCCCCTCCGAAAGGGGACGTTTCCCTCAAATTCGTTCTCCTGCACTTTCATCCACTTCTTTTTCAATTAATTTGAATTATCAATTTAATTTAATTAATTTTAATTTTATTTTATATTTTATTTATTTTATTTTTTAATAAGGGATAGTTTTTCATTCGTAATCCTAATCGTGCCGATGGTGATCGTAACCATCCTCCTTGACATTGAAATTTCATTTTTCCACCAGACATACTGATATTCTGTTTTATTTAAGGGTTAAATTTAATAAATCAAGGAGAAATTTTTCAAATTTGCTCTATAAAATGAAATTTCACCTATTTATAAATGGATGGCGAGACATCAGATAACGCGCTGCTGCAAAGAGCGTTCGATTTAGTTCACACAAGCGTTTTAATTTAAGGAGAAAAGTCGAAAAAAGAAAAAGCGTATCCAATGTACGAACAAAAACGCCAAGCCTCAAGCCCCAAACGTGATATTAAACAGCGGATCCAGAAACGCTGTTGGATGCACTCTGTATAGCGTATCCATAGAATATCCTGTCTTGTGGGGCTTCATTTACAAATTAATGACTCCTTCTCCTCATTTCTCATAAAAAAAAATTAAAGACGAATTGCAATTTAATATAATTTGAACGAATTATGTGAAATCATTCACAGGGGTCAATTTGACCCTGTCGTACAAATAAAGGGGTAAAACTTATAAAGCCTTTCCATAACAAAATTATCGTTAAGGGGCGCGTATATAATATGCAGAACTACTAGTTTCATAACATTATATTAAAAATTGTTGACGGATATACAAAAAACAGCATGTTTTCGACAATTCGTCTCTCCCGACTACAAAGGGTTAAAATTGTAATAAGAATAAATAACAAATTTTCATTAAAAATAAATTATTTTAGTTAGAAAATATTTAAATTTAAATAAATTTCCTTTCCTTATAACTTGTGCAAACCGCAGTTAACCCTATAACTTCAAGGGTGCGATTGACATATTATTGTTATTGAGTTACATAACGCGTGATTTTAAAAACGCGCTTTATGGCGAATGCTGTAGAAGATTTTTGTAAATTAATTTACCGAATAATAAAAAAACAATAAGTAACGTACGTAACGGTATACCGTACGTGTTGTAACGCATACTCTTTAAAAAAAACGGAATCTGTCAAAGTGTGAATGTGTTTTCATTTGTAATTTTCATATTTTTGTTGTTGTTGCTATTATCGCATATTATATGTTACCGCGCATTTAGGTTAAACATAATAATTGAAAAAGGGACTTAGGAGAAGGCCGCAATTTTTTTTTTATAATTAAATTTCTCTCAATTTTTTAAACTAAAAGCAGCAAATTTTGTATAAATTAACGCACACTCACACACACACACAAATAATATTGATTCATTTTCTTCATGCTTGTGCAAAAAAAGGCCGCCATTTTAAAATGTTTAATTTAATCTTGCGTCATACACACGAACATACATCTATTTTTTTGGCAACGCAAAAATAACCAGAATTTTTTTCTTGATTTTTTTTACAACTTTTCCATTAAAAATTAAAAAAAAATATTTTTAAACATAAGCGGTAAAGACAAAACCTAGCCATTCAAAGAAAGTAAAGAAAATAAACAAAAACCTTTAGAGCTTTTAAGGGAAAAAGGGGAAAAGAACGACCGAGTAAGAAAAACAACCTATCGCGTTAGTTCGTTTTTATGTTGTGTAAGAGAGGGTTAAATGAAAAGCCATCTTTTACCCCAAAAAAACCCAAAACAAACAAAAAATCAACAAAAACAATATAAATTATAAATAAATCTAGGCGACGAGGCTCCCGTTCCTGTTGATGGCATTAAACCCACATTTACCGAACGACCTGTAATACGACAAAGCGATGACGGTGGTAAAATATCATTTGAATGCAGATGTGTTGGTGACCCAAAGCCTACAGTTCAATGGTAAGCAATGTTTTTATGTTATTTCTTTTGGGACAACAAAAAAATCTATTAAAAAATATGGTGGCCATTTTTTAGTAAACAAAATATTTTCAGTAATATCGATAAATATCTTATTAATATGAAAAAATCTATTTTGTTAATAATATCAAAATATAGTTTTTTTAGTAATATCGAAAAATATCGACTTCTTAATGATATTAAATATAAATATATGTATCTCTTGACTGCAAGTCGACATTTGTCATCAATTGTATTGAATATTTCGATATATCGAAAAATATTAATTTTTTAATATCAAAATATTTTTTATTAATATTGAAATTTCGTTATTAATTTTTTTTTACTGCAAAGTGCAAATCGATATTTGTCATAAATTTTTCGGCTATTTATTTCGAATTATCGATTTTAACTAATATAAAAATATCAATTTCCTAAAAATAATAAAATATTGATATTTTTTATAAATTTTATCGAATACTATCGATATTTCGAATTATCAATTTAATATTAATTTCTTAACAATAATAAAATATCGATATTTTTTTTGAATGCAATCAATATATACAAAAAATCGATTAATATATGAAAATATCGATTCTGCAATAATATTGCAATTTAGATATTTTTTTAACGCAAATCAATATTTTTCATCAATTTTATCGGCTAATATCGATATATGATATCGAAATCAATTCTGTAGTAAAATTGAAATTTCGATATTTTTCTTGAATGCAAATTGAAATTAGTTATCAATTTTATCGGCTATTTCAATTTATTGAAAAATGCCGAATATTATAAATATAAAAATATCGATTTCTTAAAAATATCAAAGTATCGATTTTTCTCTTGGCAGCAAATTGATATTTGTCATTAATTTTATCGGATATTATCGATATTTCGAATTATCGATTTTTAATAATATCAAATATCAATTTCTTAATAATAACAAACTTTTCTTTTGGGTGCAAATTGATATTTGTCATCAAGTTTATCGGATATTATCGATATATCGAAAAATACCGATTTTTACTAATATGAATATATCGATTCTGTAATGTCATTGAAATTTCGATATATTTCACAAATTTATATCGATATAATTTATTATTTTTAAATTTATATCGATATAATTAATATTTTAAAATTTATTATCAAAATTATCGATATATCGATTTGTCACATTGCAAAGAGCAAAAGCAAATTTCGATTTTTTTAAGATAACACATGAAATTAATTGTTATTAATTACAGTTTCGGATAACCAAAATTAATTTGAAACTCAAATGAAAACTTGAGTAATTGATGTAAAATGGTCGCTGCCACTGTCAAACTGCAGCAATATTAATTCTGAAATTTCAAAATTGTTCATTTAGGTTTCATGGCAAGGAAGAGGTAAAGGCTGGCGGTCGTTTTGAAATGACGCTAGAAAATAACGAGAAAATCTATCACATGGCCAAGCTAGAGATATCGAAGGTAGTGAACGGCGACAAGGGCGAATATCGAGCCGTTGCCAAGAATAAGCATGGCGAAGGTGTGGCCACGATAAATCTTAATTTCGAAGGAAACGGCAAACCAAAGTAGAATATTTTTAACATTTTATTTAGAAACGGGTTTTTAAATATAGCAAATTTCCTCTTTCCAAATCATTTCATCTCCTTGACAAATTTCGAAACTTTTTCGAAACTCTCCCGCTCCATCCATTATTTTCAATCCTCCTTAGAATACCCGATGGTAAATCACCGAGATTCCCAAAGAAACCGACCATCCGGCAAGAGGGAGACATCTTGATCATGGAGTGCATATTGGAAGCGCATCCTGTGCCCGACATTACATGGTATCAAGGCGACAAAAAATTGACCGATTCCGATCGGGTGAAAATGTCGCGTAAGGCCACCTCAAAAGATCAGTACATTCTGCGACTGGAAATTACAAATCCCACCCAAGACGACGGTGGCAATTATCGTTGCAATGCATTCAATAGTTTCGGCGAAAGTAATGCAAATATTGCGCTAAATTTTCAAGGTTTGTTTAGAGGATAAAAGCATTTTTTTACATTTTCTAGGGGTTGTTAGGGGGTAAGTAAAACACTATGTGATGAAGATGGCTAGGTTTTACAAAAATAACAGCTCTCATTAATTTGCTTTTAAAAAACATGATTTTTATTTAAAAAAAAATTAACCAAATTTTCTCCTTTCCTTCCCCACCACTTCAATCCACCAACTCCAATAGGTGGCGACGATGCAAACGGTTTTCCACCGTCGTTTATCGAAAAACCACGTATTATACCGAATGATGCTGGCACATTGATCACAATGAAGTGTCGTTGCAAGGCCAAGCCAGAACCAATTGTAACCTGGTACAGAGGCACAACGGTGGTCAAAGAATCAACGAAAATTGCCTTAAAATCATCAACGACCGAAGAGGATATTTACGAACTTTTGCTTGAAATTAAAGTAAATGAGTGCCATTTAGTTTGACTGAGCAAATAAATGACTAATTTTGTATCTCACTCTAGGATCCAAGTGCCCCAGACGGTGGCACCTATCGCTGCCACGTGCGCAACGAATTTGGCGAAAGTAATGCAAATCTTAATTTAAATATTGAAGCCGAACCGGAACCGGAGGGCGAAGGACCAACATTTATTGAGAAACCTCGCATTGTTTCCGAAAATAATGGCAAATTGGTCATTATGGACTGCAAGGTAAAGGCCAATCCAAAGCCAGACATCGTTTGGACGCGAGATGGTCATCAGATCAAGGAGAGCGGCAAATATGTAATGTCAATGAAGGAGGCTGGCGAAAATTACTACATTAAATTGGAACTAATTGAACCGGGCATCGAAGAGTCTGGCCTGTACAAGTGCAATATTAAAAATACTTTGGGCGAACTAAATGCCAACCTAACGCTAAACATTGAAAGTAAGTGAAGCAAAAAATTCGTTTGAAAAATTTTGTTATACTTTCACCTTTAACATTTGAAGGGCACACTGTCAGTCCTCACCAGAAATCTCATAAATTTTAGACAGTCCCTAACTGTTACCTATTGAAAATATCATAAATAAAACAGTTCCCTATCAATTAATTATCCACTAGAAATTTCATAAATTTCAGAAGTACCCTGTCAGTCTGTAACCGTTACCCATCGGGAATCTCATTAATATTTAGGGTACCCTGTTAGTCAAATTTAATATCAAAACAAAATCATAACTTTTAAATAATCTCACAAAATTTCATAAAAGCATTTCAAATTAAATCTGTACTCTAATCATATCTTATCACATCTTAACAAATCTAATGAAAATAAAATGTCATCAAAGATTATCGAATCTTATAGAATCAACTATGATCAAATTTCATATTAAATATCATTAAATTTCATCAAGTCTTAAAACATTTTATCAAATCTCATAAAATTACAACAAATCTCATCAAATCTCGTTAAATCTTTAACTTTGAGTAAAATATTATCAAATCTTACATCAAGTCTTATCAAATCTTATTAAATATCATCAACTCTCGATAAATGTGATCCAATACTATCAAATCTTATCTGATTTTTTTTTTATTTCATCAAAACAGAGTTAGATATTATCATATCTTATCAAATCTCGTCAAATCTGCACAGATCTTATCAATTCCCGTCAAGTCCCTGAGAGAAAACCTTTCCAATTTCCCAAGAAAAATCCACAAATTCTAATTTTATAAAAATGTATTTCTTCACAGTCATACCCGTAATTAAAGACAAACCGAAAATTATCAAAATTATCAAGAAACGTACGATTATTATCGAGTGCGTTGTTGTATCGAAATTCGAACCAAAATGCGTTTGGTTCAAGGAAACCAGTGAGGTTCGCGAAAGTGAACGTCACAAGGTTGACATTCAAAAGGTTAAAGACGGTGAGTTTGCCGTTAAATTGGAAATATCCGAACTGACGGAAATCGACAAGGGCTCATACAAATTGGTGGCCAAAAATGAAAAGGGCGAAGCCGTCTCACAGGTGGTCGAACTGCTCGACATACCCGAAGAAGAACGCAAAGCTGTCAAACCACAAATTGTCAAACAATTGCGCAATTGCACTACCACAGAAGCACACGCTCTGGAATTGGTTTGTGCCATCAAGGAGGCAGATCGTAAGGCCAAAGTTGTTTGGTACAAGAACACAACTGTCATTACGGAAAAATCTCGTGAAATTGTGACCACTTGGGACGGAACAACGGCCAAATTGCACATTGAACATTTGACGATGCAACATTCGGCCACCTATCGCGTTGTCATCAGCAACGAGGCTGGCGGTGATGAGTCCACGTCAAAGGTTGAGGTCAAAAAGAAGGAGGAAGAGAAGAAGAAGGAAGAGGAAGAAGAAGAAAAGAAGAAAACCGTAAAGAAGGTTACAAAGAAGGTAAGTTTCTTTCAAATTTCGTTCGTTTTGTCTCGTAAATAACAAAAAAGATAATTTTACACTTACTTTGTTCTGAAACTTTTTCAAAATGTCCAATAAAGACGTTTCGCCCGTACACCATATCTTCAGGCGAGCATTTTCTTACTTTTACTATACATACAAACATTCCATGTGGATAATGTATGAAACTAGTACAAGCCTTAATTTAGGTCAAAATCGTCAAATTGCTGAGACCATGTTTTTTTTTTGGACATTTTTAAAAAGTCAGAGCACACACACACACACTGTGACTAATATAAATGTTCTTACTTTAACTTTAAATTACGAAAAACCGAAAGGAGGAAGAGGAAGCTGTTACAAAGGTCGAAGAAGAACAAGCCAAGGTACAGGTTGTTGAGGAGGTTAAAGAGGATGTTAAGATCGTCGCGCAGGTAAAGTATTTCTTATCATTTGTTTGTTGTTTAATCACAAGTTATAGTTAGTTAGTTTTTAGAAAAAATAATCTTTGTTATCTGACTAAAAGACTTAAAAAAAATTACACAAAATAATCTAAAGACGTTTAAACTCATAAAACGAACACTCAAAGTCCCGAAATGACAAGGACCGACAGATACTTTTTCCATATAGAACACAAAGTCCGTCAAAAAAGGACAAACATATACACTTTCAACAGAACAGTAAAGGTAGTCAAGACAATTTTTTAAACATTTTTTTTTTTTTCATTTTTTTACACACACTTGCACATGAACACACACACACTCATTAAAAAAAAATCAGGAGGACAATGCGGACAATGTTGAAGATATTTGGAATAATACAGACGCTTCAAAGGACGAAGAGTCAAAGAAGACAGACAAGAAAGTTGACAAAGATAAGGATAAGAAAAAAGAAGAGTCAACGGAAAAGGTGAAACAAACGAAACAACCTGTCGAGCCAAAGGTAAAACCAGATGTCAAGGATGACCTGAAGCAAAAAGAGGAACAACTGAAAAAATTAATAGACGACAAAGAGGATAATCGGAAAATCCAGGAGATCCTAAAAGAAAATGATAAAAATCAAAAGGAATACGAAGACAAAGTGGAGGATATTTGGGCAACTAAAACGGATGATTTGGACGATGTACCGCCAATTTGGAAGCCAAAAAAGGACGAGGAAGAAAAAGTAGAAGTTAAGAAGGAAATAGAGCCAAAGAAAACGTCTAAAAAACCGGCGGACGAAGAAAAGCCTAAAGCGGCCGCTCCAAAAGATAAGTCCAAAGATGATTCAAAAGATGTTAAACAACAAAAAGAAGAAACTAAGTCAAAGGCAGAAGTAAAGGCTGTCGGACCGGTTAAACCGAAAGAAAAGGTCAAAGAAGATGTCCCAGTAAAACCAAAAGAACACATTTACGATAACGACCTCAAGGAATCCGATGGAGAAATTGAGGACATTTTCGGTGATAGAGAAGAGGAAATCCTAAGACCAGCCTGGAGACGTCAGCCTGAGGAGGTATACACACAAACACACACACACACACACACTCACCCTCTTATAACAGTAAAATATTAAACAACATTCAGGGAGGTTGGGTTTTTTTTAACGATTGGTTAATTTGCTAGTGGAAAATCAGAAATATATTTCGGACCAAATGTGTTTTCTTTCTGTATCTAAGGTGGCTGTTTGAGTTTAATAGTTTAATAGGACCATGTCTTCTGTTCATGCAAATCATAAACAAATCTTACAAGTTCACAGTTTTATTTCAAGCAAATCAAAGTTGTTTTCTCAAAACATGCTTACAAAACATGTTTTTATTCTGAACTTGATTATTTTGTAGCTGAAAGCATCAATAATACAAAATTTTTGTTGGTAATACAAAACGTGATTTTATTATGAAATAAATAATGATATACTTAGACAAAACATTGTGGATCTCTAATTATGTTTTGATAAATCATTAAGTTATAACATGTTTTATTAATACAAAACATGACCTTTAGCTCAAAACATATGATGTACGTATAAAGATTTATAGTTCCAAAAAGCTATAGCTTACATAACAGGATTATTACTTCAAAACATGATTCCATACAAAGTATTAGACCTTTAGATTACCGATGCAAATGTAATCTAAATAAAGTATCAACAAATCAAGCAAATAATTAATATATGTCAAAACATGATCGATCTCTAACATTTAACATTTTTTTAAATACACATCATATTGAAAAGTAAATAACATGATCTGTAGCACAAAACTTGTTTTGTAGCTCAAAAAAAGATCTGTAGATCAAAACATGATCTGTAGCAAAAAAAAAGATTTTAAGCACAAATATGATTTCTATATCAAAACATGTGTTTTAGCTCAAAACATGATCTGCAAGTAACGCAAAACAAGAACTTTAGATTAAAACATGATTTCTTTTACAAAACATGATGTATATATCAAAGCATGGTTGCTAGACCAAAATATCATTTCTAGCACAGAATATGATCTCTAGCTCAAAACATGATTTTTATATCAAATCATACTTTCTAATGATCTGTAGTTCAAAACATAATCTACAACTCAAAAAAGGATCTGTAGCTCAAAACATTATTTTTAGCTCAAAACAAGATTTCCAGTACAATGATTTCTATATCAAAGCATGCTTTCTAGCACAAAACATGATCTGCAGCTTAAAACAGGATCTGTAGCTCAAAACATAATCTATAGCTTAAAACATGATCTGTATATCAAAACATGATTTTTAGCTCAAAACAAGATTTCCAGTACAATGATTTCTATATCAAAGCATGCTTTCTAGTACAAAACATGATTTGTAGCAAAAAACATGATTTGTAGCAAAAAACATGATTTGTAGCAAAAAACATGATTTGTAGCAAAAAGCTTAATTTCTATATCAAAGCATGCTCTCTAGCACAAAACATGATCTGTAGCTTAAAACATGATCTGTAGCTAAAAAACGTGATCATATAGATATTATGATTACCTCTTAAAAACATGTTTTTCTTGCACAAATTGCTGGAACTTTCCTAAAAACCACCACCGAAACCGTAAAAAATTTCCAGCCACGCCCCTTTTCTTATGATTGAAAGATATGATGTAATTTAAGTTCTAATTTCTGACATATTTTCGCCAGCAAATAAGCCAAAACACTAGTTTTTTTTACCAAAAATATGCAAAACTTTCAGCTTAACATGCTTAAAACCAAAACGCTAAACACTTAATTATGCAGCTGCCGCTCAATGTGCAAACAAATTCTTAAGCTTTTTTAAAAAAAAAAAAGTATAGTAGAAGTATATGCGATCAATTCAAATGTGACGTGTCATGAATTGCAATTTGCTTATAGGAAGAAACAAAAGAACAGACAAAAGAAGAAGTTGCTAAAGTTGAACAGAAGAAAGCAGCGGCGGCAGCTGATGAAAAGCCTAAAGAAAAGGTGCAGGTTAAGAAACCCACAAAGGTATACAAAACTACTGAAAATGAATTTAAATTTAAATATTACAAAAACCTAACCCCATTTTTTCTACTTTCATTTTCAAAAATTTCCGTAAATCCGAACACACACACACACACTCTGAAACAAACAAACAGGACAAAATTGAAAATGGAACAGTTGAACCAGAGGTAGGGCAAATATTATGCACACTTGATTTTTTTTTTTTGACAAATTGCTTTCTATTTACATAAAATTGAACAAATTGTTTTCTCTTTCTCTTTCTATGTATTATGTACGAAAAATAGAAATCAGAAAAAATTGTTGAAGTTTCGAAAGTTTCGAAAACAAAGGTACAGTACCCAATTTCAAATATTTTCTTTATTTCAAAATATTTTTATGTAAATAAATGTTTGCTTTTTCGTTTTTATTTCAATTTATGACAAATCTTGTATATAAACAAAAATACAAAACAATTATAAACAAACACAAAAACACAATTTCGACAAACAAAAGGAACCTGAGGCCGAAACAGACAAGGTGCCATCGCGCAGACCATCCGAAAGTGTTGCCAAAGACGGGCCGGTCGCTTTGGATGAGGTAAACAACAGCAAAACAATAAGAAATACATTAAAACAATCGTTTTTTTTACGAATCAATGCTTTTTTGTGGAAGCCATTTTGTTTTTTTCGATATCGAAAGATGACCATTTTGTTTTTTGCGATACCGTCTGACATTTCGATCGAATTTTTTAAACAAATTTTTTGTTAGAAATTAACCGAGATTTTTTTTTTATTTAAAACAAATAATTAATAAACAATTAACCCATACAAAACCACTCACTGCCGCCAACAACGACACATTTTTTAGGAGAAATCTTTACAGCAGAACCAATTTCGAATGAAATTGACATTCGATAATCCTTTTGAAGTTCAACTTCGACCTGTCAATCGTCATAAGTTACTTGCAGAAAAGGTATTAAATAATTTTTTCTCTTTTCAAACAAAACGAAATGAATCTTTCTCTTTATCACTTTATCACAAACAAAAATCTATGTTTCTCTTTCTCTCTCACACCCTTCAAGACATAATAAATATAATATATTTGTCTCTTTTGCTACATCAGCCAATCTCTTTCACGCATTTTTCTAAAATTTGAATATTGTGTTTTTATCTCGATCATATTTTGATTATTCTTTCACGATTTTTAGCAAAAACAAGGCTTTTCCCTTTTTAGCCTCATATAAAGCCAATTTTTTCTCATTCTCTTACATTATTTCTCTCTCTCTCTCTCATTTATTTTTTTCTTAACTTTGATAATATTTCTCCTTTTTAAACTTTTTTTTTACACTTTTTGGGCAATTTATAGCAGGCTTTATTCTGAAAGAGACTAAATTATTGAATTTGAAAGGCTAAAGAATGCATTTTAAGAAGCATGATTTGGTCTCTCTCTCTCTCTCTCTTTTCTGAACTAATATTGGATTTATTGCACAATTTTCACAACGCAAACACACGAAATTCTTATAAACAGCACTAATTTCCCAGCAGCTTATTTTTTACTTATACATAATTGGGTCGAAATTGGCCTTATGAAAGCCTAACATTGTCATAATTTATAGTAAAATTAGATTCTTCTTTGAGATTTTTCTAATTAGAAAAACCTCAAAAAGAAGCTTTTATTAAATAAAAAATAATTATGCTGGCAACTTAATAAGCAAATATGGCGTAAGAACAGCAAACATTTCAAAATTAGACTCATGAAAGCCTAAAACATTGTCATAATTTACAGTAGAATTTGGAACCTTTCTAATTAGAAAAGCTCAAAACGAAGCTTTTATAAAATGATAAATTACGCTGATAACTTATTTCGTAACTTATCAAAATATAATTTTGTGCTTTGTGAACCTTTTCTAATTAGAAAAAGCTCAATATGAAGCTTTTAGAAAATTAGAAATAACGCTGCTAACTTATTTGGTCTCTTATTAGGCTAAATGGCAGGAAAAACACCAACTATTTCTGGTTGTCATTTCTGACAGACGAAAAAATTGCTTTAAAAAATCGCTTTAAATTTTGCTTTGTGTTACGCTTTTCCCGTTACGGATTTGTAGATTTGAAATTTTCTTTTTTCAATTTTGTAAATACTTAATTCTTTGCAAATTTAAAAAATTACACACCACTGATGAGGCGCCGCGAAATGCAAAACGAAATATTTTTTTTTCTTTCTGTTATCAGAACCAAACATTTTGAGTAAAAGTAAAGCACTGATTATTGATGGGTGTAAGAAATTAAATCGATTTTCTTGAAATTGAGAAATATTACTCAGTATTTAAATAGAAAACTGAAATTTTTTAACGTAACGAAATTTATTTTAATAAAAATAAGAAATACTTTTCATTAATTCATTGAAATCTTGATGTTTTTTATAGAAATTAAATCGAATTTGATTAAATTGTGAAATATTACTCAGTATTTGAGTGAAATGTTTCAATTTTTGATAGAAATTAAATCTATTTTGATGAGATTGTGAAATATTTCAGTCAAATCTTAATGTTTTTCAGGGAAATTAAATCGATTTGAATGAAATTTTGTAACATTTCTCAATATTTGAGCGATAAAATTTCTCAGGCATGCAGTAAAATCATGTTTTTCATAAAAATTAAATCGGCAATGATGAAATTGTTAAATATGAATGAAATTTTGAACTATTTCATGATAATTAATTTTTTTTAATGAAATTGTAAAATATTTCCTAAAATTTCAGTGAAATCTTTAAGTTTCCAAAGAAATTTAAATCGATTTTGAATAAAATTGTAAAACATTTCTTAGTATTTCACTGAAATCTTGATATTCATAAAAAATAAATTGATTTTAATGAAATTGTGAAATATTTCATACCATTCAGTCAAATCTTGATATTTTTCAGGAAAATT